>MU225278.1:1173477-1184979 GCA_018584345.1 Thuja plicata | reverse complement strand
TTACAATATATTCCAAATGTATGAAAATTCATTAAATATAATATTTACACAATGGTTATATATATATATATATATATATATATATATATATACACGCATCCGCATCCCCCCAAAAAAAAAATTCACGCATCCGCGCACCGGCATCCCGCATCCGCATCCGCATCTGCATCCCCACCCGAATCGACAACTTAGGTTTTATGTAGTATAATGAACAAGAGCTTGATAGTTTGTCAAGTCCCTCTTCTCCGGTCAACCTTAACTCTCTCTCTCTCTCTACATATATATATATATATATATATATATATATAGGTGGGCCAAAGTTGGCACCAAGATTTGAATATATATTCTGATCTTGGCACCAACTTTGGACCCAAGCCTAAAACCAGGCAGGAATATTTTCGATCTTGCTTGTCATTTTGGCATAGGGAATTTGATCTTGCTTGATTGCAACATACAAGGTTAGGACACAACCCATGCCTTGTCTGAGCCAACTGATATAGAGATTAAGTGCTGATTGAGAACACTGATCCATTTGCAGGTTAAGCGATCAGGTTTGCACAATTAATCTGAGAGGAACTTTTACAACTTCTGGAGCACAACAGATCTTCAGACTATTGAAGAAGCATGATCACACCAGTCACTTCCTGATTATTGCTATACAGAAGGCTACAGCTAGTCACTGAGAAGTCTAACCTAAGTACAATTGCTAGAATTACACGGACTGCACCATTCTGGAGCACTCTGGCGGGCCTGGTCAAAATTATATCCTATAATCAGCAACCTATGGAGTGGCAAGGGATTTAGAAGCATCAATCTAGTGGAAAGAATTTTGAACCGTTTTATGTTGTAGTATATTTGCACCCTAGATCCACCATATTGTAGATCTGCAGGCTGTAAGGGACATCTTCTGCTCATCCATCAAGGACCAATGCAACACCATGGACACCTATTGAGTTGCACCTGAACAACTGACTTGTCTCTGTATGATAGACCTGAATTCTTGACCATACAGACATTTAATTGATACAGTATATGCACAGTCCAGCCCTGCTGGTTCTTATATAATTAAGAAGTCTGTAAATTCCAAAAGAAATGTTACGAATTGCCACATGTCAGTGTAAATCTTTCAGTTTAAAATTCAGGAGTTTTTGACAGTTGATTACCTCCATATAGCTGGTTTATTGTAAGAGCAAAAGGAAGTACCAGATTGATTTATCACATTGTTTAGAGCTAAGTTACCGATTAAAATCCGGGTACAAGAACCCATTGCATGGATACTTGACTTTTTTTTTTTATTGGGGGGGTTGGATGTGTTTGTGTACGTGTGTGTGTATAACAAATTAAAGAAATATACAAAATTAATCAAAAGTATAGGAAAAGAGATGACAGTGACACATATCACAATGCCTTACCAACACTAAAACCTTTATACGTGGGACCTGACTTTATAAATATCTTTAGAAAAGTGGAGATGACACATAGTACGAAATTACATGGACATGAAATTACTCACCTGCTCATGATCTCATCTTTCTTTTGTCTAACCTTTGCATCATGCAGAGACAGTTCTACAATTTATTGCTTGTATATTTATGATTATTACCACACCTGAACTTGGTACTTAGGTACATTGCATAAACCAGGCAAAGGAGGCTGATCTCCTTCAAAAGTTGATCCCGGATGCGCATCCACAGGGCATCCAGATGCATGCCCCTGCACATCCGCACCAGGATAAAGGGGCAGGGGGTGCGAATCCGGTAACTATGGTTTACAGTCCAATATATATTACAGTGAGAAATAAGACCTTTATAGTTTAGAATTAAGGAAGAGATATACAGTGCAACAATAAAGAAGGCCCTTATGGTTAAGAAATTTGCAGTCAAGCTCTAACAACCATCATTGAAATATAAGAAACAAATGTTATTTGTGTGTTTTGGCCCTTTCAAAAGACTTCCAATAAAAATTTAAAAAAGAGGTTTGACAAATGCTTCCAAGCAAAAAACAATTGTCCACCATTGTCAAATAGTATGGGCATATGAAAAAAATCCCTGGAGTTCCCAAACTAGAGCGCCACATCAACATATGATAAGACGTTGAAATTAGACAAAATACAAAACAGAATGAGAAAGATCAATTTTAGGTTGCCAAAATTTGCCCAAATGGTGTATCCATCCCACATACTACAAACAGCATTTACCAAAATTCACGGTCAGTTTGAATAGCAAGAGAAAATAAATAAATAAATATGCAATTAAAGTGGAGTGGGAAAAATCCTGGCTCTACTATAATAAAATTGAACTAAAAAAACCTCTGGCTCTACTTCAATAAGACATCAGATTCATTATATTTGAGAGGAGAAATTTCCAATTCAATTTACTAATTCTACTGCTGGAACTGCATTTCTGATGTCCTTCCATAGATCTGTTTTGAAGTTTAAACTAATAGCTGTGTATTTTAATTTTAAAGATTTCCACACTTCATTCGAAAATTTTAACAGTTCTGTAGTTTTCTTACCGATCTTTCCAATTCAAACCATTCTAGAAACAAAATTCAACAGCAATCTTCCATTGTACTCTGTGATACACCGTTGCCATATTTAGGCCAAGTTAAAGGGTTTAGGTGGAAAGACCCGCATGAGTGGCCCCAACACAACTTACCACATGTCCATTGGTATGTCCCCTTTTAAGGCACTTTATATTTATGAGCCTAATTCATTCGTGGCTTTGCTTCTAAGCGATAGTAGAGTACCAAGTGCTAAAGATACAGTGCAGCAAAGCAGGGACATCCTAGAGTCCCTTAAGGAGAATTTACAGCAAGCCCAAAATCAGCAGAAGCTATATGCTGATAGACATTGAGCCACAAGGATCTTTGAGGTTGGTGATATGGTATTTCGAAGATAAACTCTATGGCCAGTCTTCAATCAAAGCAAATGGAGCCGAGAAGCTAATTCTGCATTTCTATGGACCCTACAAGGTGGTAAGGAAGATAGGACAATTAGCGTATGAGTTGGACCTACCAGCTAATAGCAGAATCCGCAACACCTTTCACATTTCATGTCTTAAGAAGGCCCTTGGACAGCAAATTACCCTTTCAACTGAGTTGTCCCCAATTGACTATGAAGGCAAACCGATTCTTGAGCCTGAGACAGTGCTGAATGTAAGGGAAAAGAGGCTAAAGAACAAGGTAATTACCGAATTTGGTGAAATGGAAAGGACTTCCACCTGAAAATGCAACATGGGAAGGTGTAGAGAAATTTAGACGTCCTAACCTGAAATTGCTTGAGGTCAAGCAATTAAGGGATGGAACTACTATCATGAACCCAAATCAGAAGGCTGGTCAACCAAGTGGTGTTGGCTAACAACATTGGTTTTCTCTTTTTTTGTTTTTCATTTAGACACGCTGAAATTTGAAATAAATAAGATTATTGAAAATTTCTATTTAATAATGGCCTCTTGAGCCAACCAAGATTAATTTATTTAATTAGTAGATTTATATTTTTGTTTTCTTTATTGTTAGACCGGCCCAAGGTTGGTTTGCAAATAGCAGCAAACCTATCCAAGGCGGAAATCTGTAAGTGCTCAAGTGCTCAGTTCTATAGCTTGTATATCAAAGACAAATCTAAGATTATTTATGTGCAGCTCAATCAGACCTTGTAGAAGATCGAACCACTGATTTGTATGTTTATTTGTAATAGCTTGAAACATCTTTCAGAAGAAAAAATAATATTGTATGGTTTTCAATAACGACCTTGGAGTAATTTGTTTTACCTCTTCTGAAAATGGGTAATGATACGTAAACTCTGAAAGTGGAATTGTTTGATGGAAGTTCACAATGCAGACCTAGACATCTATATTAATATGTTTTTTTCTGAGTCTTTCAAATGATGCTTTATTCGATTAATGTGTGCAAGAAATTCTGGTAACTGTTTTAGTACATTTGAATTTTCAAGATCCATCATTAAAGGTTGTTGTGGTTTTGGTCGCCATGCTCTATCTGCATCTGTTTTGCTATGCATATAGGATAACAGCTTTAAATTTTAACAAATGAAGAAAGAGATATATTTTGTTTCCATTTTATGTTCTTTATCTCATTCACTTTTCTTTAAAATCTACTATACAATTTTCTCTTGAATCATTGTAGTGTCTTCTCCTATGGCTATACGCTATCATAGTCCATCACTGGAGATTGCATGCTCAAAGCCATGATTCACAACAAGGCTAAAGCAAGCACTCTAGTGATCATTAAAGAATTGGAAACTAGCTTCTGAAAGAGAAAAGCATGCAAACCTAAATCAGTAGTCAAGAAACAATAGATTTCAAGTTCGCATTTCAAAGAGTATTCTAATTGATAAATTCAAAATCATGCTTTATTCACTACAGGGTTTAAGGTAAATCTCCCATACAAGAGTTTTCAGCAACATACCTGTTAAAGATCTTTCTATATCTCAAATAACATAGAGCTCTTTCGCACATAAGTTTGAGCAAGTGGAAATGAATTGTTTGAGCCAATTGATACAGAGATTAAATGCTGATTGTGAACACTGATCCATTTGCAGGTTAAGTGATCAGGTTTGCACATTCAATCTAAAAGGAATTTTCACTAATTTTTGGAGCACCATGTATCTTCAGACTATTGGAGAAGCTTGATTATATTTTGAGAGTCACACCAGTCCCTTCCTGATCATTGCTATACAGAAGGCTGCAGCTAGTCACTGAGAAGTCAAAACTGAGAATAACCACTGAAATTACACAGACTGCGCCATTCTGGAGCACTCTAGTTTCCCTGGTCACACTTATATCCTATTATCGACAACCTATGGAGTGTCGAGGGATTTGGATTCTAGAAGCATTCAATATAGTGGAGGGAATGTTGACCAATTCTGTGCTGTGATATATTTGTGCCCTAGATCCACCATATTATAAATCTTTTGCTCGTCCATTAAAGAGTGATGCAACACTATAGATGCCTGTTAAGTTACACCTGAACAAGTGACTTTTTTTTGGTGCAATACTTGAGTAAAACCCTGATTTTCACCTACACTCGCAAAATTATTTGACTGCTAGTACCCAGAAAAATGATAGGCACTCATGATTTTCACCTACACTCACAAAATCATTTGTCTGCTAGTGCCCAGAAAAATGATAGGCTTGCCAAAAATATTGAAATGTGACCAAGCCGATTCTTGACATAAAAAGGGGAGGTCAAACATTCTGCCAAAGCTATGAAATAATTATTCTAAACACTATTTGGCCTTAAATTCTACATTGGTCTTGAAAAATGAATCAGAATAAACCACAATCAGAAGCTCCTGTTAATCAAAATCAACCATAATCAGGTCAAACAAGGATTCAACTATTTAATCCACATCATCCTTTATCAGTGGACACTGGACCATAATCAGCAGCTCCTGATTCTTTGAAATAAATATTTGCGAATTCATTAATAGCATTTTAGCTATCTTCCTCACTATCAAAGTACTCGGTCTTTGTGTTTTCCTCGACCTTTCTGACATCTGATTCAAGTTTCTTATCTTTACCATCAGGAATATCAACATTCTTCTTAATATCTGCATTTTCTCTTCGAACACCTTTGTCACTGTTAGCTTTTGAACCCGTCTGTAAGCTCCAAAATGTCGTCAACTATTTTATCTACATTATCCTTGAGCACCGATCCATAATCAGATCTTACTGACTCCTTGGCATGTACATTTGCACATTCCTTACTATTAACTTCGCTCTTAAAAAGCGATTCAAAAATATCTGAAATTTTCAACATCTTAGCATGTTTTCCCCCAGCGATATGTGATTCAAAATCAGCTTGACTGTATACCGATACATCACATATCTTACATTATTTCTTCCTGAATTTTTTCAACTTCGTTGACATGTTATGTTTTTTGTCTGCTCCTTCCATCTGCTATTGCTCTTTAAGCTCTGCATTTTTCTTAATATCAAACTTCTCACTTGTAGCATCCGAATTAATAACATTTTTAGCCCTTCATGTTTTTATTCAACTTTTTTGGCTGATAATCCAAACATGGTGTTCTTTGCAACAGAAAATGCACATTTCTTACTATCATCATTAACTTTTGAAGAAGCTTTAGAACTTTTCATTATATGCAGCATATTTTTTCTGAGCAACGTGTGATTCAAAACAATTCTATGAGATGAATACCTTGTCACATGTCTTGAACTCAATTGTTTGTTGGTTTGTAGTCAGTGACTTTTTGTGTTTCGTTTGGCATATACCTATCTCCATCATTTGCTTCTCAGCATTTTCAATTATGTCTCTCTTTTTCAGCTTCTTTAACATCTGCTTGTGCTTCTTCCCCAAATGTGACCCTTGAAAACTACTTTTGTTATGCAGTCAATCTCACATAGAGAACACCATCCAAAGCTTTCAGACTTTGAAATATCATATTTTAGCTTCCATAGTAGAAAATAAACTGGAAAAATGGTGCAAGGAGACAGTAGAAACACCATTGCAAACAAGTGACTTGTCTCTATATGGAAGTGACTTGTCTCTGTATGGCAGATCTGAATTCTGAACTACACCGGTACATGCACAATCCAGCACTGCTGGTTCTTATATAATTGATTAGTCTGTGAATTCCAAAATATATGTTATTTATTGCAACTTGTCTTAGCGTAAATCTTTCAGTTTAAAATTTACAATGAAGAAGGCCCTTATGGTTTAGAATTTACAGTAACTATAATAACCATCATTGAAATATAAGAAACAAATGTTATTTATATGTTTTGGCCCTTGCACAAGACGTCCAAAAAAATCAAAAGAAAAGGGCTCCACAAATACTTCCAAGCCAAAAAAACGATTGTTTTCAATTGCCAAATGATGAGGGCATGTGGAAGAAATCCCTGGAGTTCCCAAATTAGAGAGCCACATCGACATATAATAAAAAGTAAAAATTAGATCAAATACAGAACATAACGAGACAGATCAACTTCAGTTTGTAAAAATTTGCCCAAATCGGAATCCATCCCACGTATTATAAACAATATTTACCAATATTCAATGTCCGCTAGAATAGCAAGTTGAAAAAAAAAACTAAATGTGCAATTTAAGTGGGGTGGAAAAAACCCTGGCTCTACCATAAAATTAAATTAAAAAATTCTATGGCTCTACTTGAATAAGAAATCAAATTCATTATATTCCACGGGAAAAATCACTGATTTAATTTTACTAATTCTAAAGCTGGAACAGCATTTGTGGTGCCCTTCCATAGATCCGTTTTAAACTAATAGCTCTATTTTAATTTTGAATATTTCTGCACTGCATTTGAAAATTTTAGCAATTCTTCTGTATTTTTCTTACCTATCTTTCCAATTCCGTCCATTCTAGAAACAAAATTCAACAGCAATCTTCCATCGTACTCTGTGATAGACCATTGCCGCACCTACAAACACAACCACACCACTCGGCGTAAATGTCAAAACTGTAACAAAAACGAAAAAGAATCAATTGCATAATTTTGTTTACCTGATAATTTCATCATCTGAAGTTGCGATGGGAAAGATAAGAATACAAATGTCGACGGCAAAGGAAGGCGGATGATGAAACCCTGACCCTATAAGTGTTCTATTGAACTTGATAGAAACCCTATGCGCATATACAAGTCTTCTGTATAACCTTTAACAAACCCTATGCACATATACAAATCTTCTGCTTATCCTTTTACAAACCCTAGGTAGACATACAGGTTGCCAATGTCTCCCCAAACCGAAACCGAAGGACTCAAACTGTTGGGAGCTATTTTTAAAAATTCAGCCGTTACCGTCTTAGGTTTCAAAAGCTCATTAAATATGCTTTTATTTATTGAATGAGTATGATAACAATATTTGTTTAAATGAGTATTTCAATATTTATCAAATATTGTCAATGGGCCCTTGGTCTACTGGTGAAGTTGAATGGCTCACAACGAGTCCACCAGGGATCAAGTCTTGCCGAGTGCAAGGCTCCGACACCATAAGGGATGGGTCCTTGGCCTTGCTGGGTTGCCTCGCAGATCTGAATTCTCCAACAAAAAGAAAAAATATTTATCAAATATTTTAGTAGTTGATGTGTTGTAATCTTAGGGCTCATTTGGTAACTGGAATACCAAATGCTGAAATACTGGAAGATACTTATCCTGAAAATGGCTGGACCCGTTTCGTTCACCCAGAAAATGGCTGAGAAGATGCATTTTCTACGTTTGGGTGCCACAATTTGGAATTGGAATACGAAATGAATAAGGATTTTTTTTAATTGTTTATTTCTCAATTTCTTTGAATAGGTTAATTTTTTCTTTTTTTTTAAAATATAATTATGTTTTTTGTTGGATTAACCATGGAAAGCTAAGTATTGAGAGGGGAGGGGTGAAGTATAACCATTACCTCGAGACTTGCATTGTTCTTGGAAATAAAACCATTATTTTTGTCGCTTGATCTTCGCCATAGATCTTTGCCTTGAATTTTTTCGATCGTAGATCTTGTAACTAACTTCTTCGGCTTTAGAATCTTCTAGATTGTCGTGGCATTGCATTAAATGTCGATCTGACTCATGTTTACCAAAATTGTTCCTATTGTTCCTTGCTCGGTAACTTACTTCATAACTTGGTGGCTCGGTAACTGTTAGGCACTGCTCGTTGCTTGGCTTGCTCAGCGTATTACTGACTGACTCGGTGTGACTCTTTTTGCTTTACCGACTGCTCTTATACTTTCCTCTCCTTTCACCGACTGACTTACTTAGTCAATATGACTTTGACAAAACTAATGACAACAAAATAACTCTATAGGAATATCATTTTTAACATTTTGTAGGAGTTTTTTAATATTTATTTTATTTTTCTATGACATCACTATAAACAAGCAGTTTATTTTAATTTGTTTGAATAAGGTTAATTTTATAGTTTTTAAGAATAAAATTATGTTTATAAGTTTTTTAAAATTTTAACATTTTGTAGAACGTTTTTTAATATTTTTTTTGTTTTTCTATACAAATTTATAAAATAGCTAACTCCAAAATACACATGTCATCACTATAAACAAGCCATTAATTTTATTAAATATTTTTTTTCAAAATGTTGCCTACAACTCAGCTCACTAGGGGCATCGGTACGAAAGAGCTAGGTGGAGAAAACCTTCGGTCTAGCCCCAAAAAGAAAACTTAATAAGATTACAAATAAATGAATGAGGCATTCCTCATTACATAATGTAGATATGAAATTACAAATAAATGAATGAGGCATTCCTCATTTACATAATGCAGATATAGTGTTATAAATTTATAGTCTGATAAGTCTTTGACGCTCTTTCATGCCCAAGTCTCATTTGTGTATGTGGATCCTACATACATAGAGCATACAACTACTTTGTGCTTTTGTTAGTACCACAATCCCTGTAATATTTTAATGAAAAAATAATATAAATTATAACCCCTAAAGAAGTACATTCAACTACTAACTTTTGTATGAGTTAAAAAAAATCTTATTAATTATATTACCTTCATTGGCCTCCTTGGATTCTTACTTGAATGAATCACGCTTGTCAGGAGAAAAATGCGACAAATTAAATAAGTTCATACATGATATATCTTTGTTAACCTCATAATTTCTCTACAAACCTGGGTTAGAATTCTACAAATCAATGTCCAGTAAGAAAATTAACCAAGAAAACACTATATACGTTAAATCATGTGAGTGACAACAGATTGAGGCTCACCAGAGCCATAAACATGAAAGGGAGAAGAATTAGTGTAAAAAAGATGTAAACCATATATATGCTCACTTGAGGCAAAAATAAGTTATGCCATATCCATACTAAATCAAAAATAAATTACAATATAAAAATAGTAAGCGGCTAATTTCTAAGCTCCTCTCTGCATATGGTCTCAGCAAAGATATGCAATTACAATACAGATAAGGCGTCGTAAAAATATAATTTTGACATTTTCCCTAGCTGATTTGCACTCAAATCCTTCATCACGGATAAGTGGAGATGGGTGGATAGATGGAGACGGGTCATCATTGACCCAACTAAAGTATCAATAGTCATTGTTTCCCTATGATACCCAATCTACATTAGTTCTTATTATATAATGAATAATATTTGCATTACAAATGTAAAATATATACACATTAGCAACCTTTTTTCTATTTGGGGAGCACCAAAATTGTCGTCCACGGTTGCTCTATGTCCGCAAAGTCTTCAACACACATTGCCCACCACCACATTGACAGTTTGGCACATTTACAAGAGCCATCAACCCTATATCAATAATGCATCGTCTTTACTACATTTATTACATATATATTATAACGTATAATTATATGACTAAATCAACTAAGAAATGAAGAAATAATGCAGAAGATTAACATCAAGAAAGTTTTTTTTTTGCCCCTACACGATGCCCTACTTTGACACCATTTAAATTACCAGATTGAGAGTGAGTGTTGTCAAGCATGTTAAGTCTCAAGTGAGCATATATATGGTTTAGGTCTTCATCTTCATGATTCAATCTCTGATAACAAACTAAAACTCAATCCAAAACCATCATACATCTTAGTGATGTTATGATATATTTAGGTTGTTATGATATATTCGTAGAAGGCATGGCTGGAGCAACACTAAATATATCATATCAACACTAAATATATCATGTGTTGTAATAATATATTTAGTGTTGTTATGATATATTTAGGGTGTTATGATATATTCATAGAAGGCATGGCTGGAGCAGCACTAAATATATCATGTGTTGTTATTGTGTGTGTGTATTTGGGTACCTGATAAAAACAACACAAACACTCAATAGGTCATTGCATTAGTCTAAATGGTTAGATAAAACGTTCAAAACCACTAATATTGGCCTATTGCCTTCTAACTAGAAAAAGTGTGATTAGTTGCATATTAGCCCTCAGAATATGCTACAAATCAGTGACCAATACTATTCTAGCATGAAGGATTTAATTCAAAATTAAGCTAAAAAGATGATAAAGCATGTATTCTAGCTCTAAAAAATGAAACTAAAACAATGCAAAAGCATGGAATAAAGAGTGGAATGTAAATCTAGTATGAATCCAACAGCATAACAATGGTTTTTGATCTAATGTGAAGGCTTCTTTGCTCTCAAAACAGGCTTCTATTTATAGAAGAATGGGAGAGAGAGGGGGGGGACAAGGTTCATTTATGAATGAAGGTGTAAGAGCCATTGATGCCCAAAGCATTAATGAGGCATGTGAGAGACATAGGCTTAAGGCATCTTCATTAATAAGACATTAATGAAAGTCTTAAAGAGGCAAGGGAGATGTAAGAGGATGGCTTGAGAAAGTGGACTTTCTCAAGTGGGTTGAGTTGCTAAGTATGCCTTAATGGAATGCAACAACATTAGGAGGTGGGTTAGAGAAGAATTTAGGATTAGGATTAGGATTAGATTAGCATGGGTGAATGGGTTGAGAAGGGTTAGAACCCAGGGTAGAAGTGGTTGAGATAGGTTAGGTTGGGGTTT
>MU225278.1:1134099-1144113 GCA_018584345.1 Thuja plicata | reverse complement strand
AAAATAATTAAATATAAATATAAATATATATTATTACATAAAATAATTAAATAATAATATATATCAAATAAGATAATTAAATATACATATAATATTAAATATAAATATACATAAAATAATTAAATATTCATCTTTTAAATATGCAAAGGCACCGATGTTCTATTTTCTGTATATGCATTTGACGGATTTGACGGATGACGGGTATTCATCAAAGCTTTCACAAAAAGTAGGTCGTTACCGGGAGTATTGAACACGATGCCCTTCTCCTAATTCTCTTCCGCGATATTTTTTTGAATTCCACATATTTATAGTGAGCCGCTGACTTGAATTACAAGTCACATTAGCATTCAATCGGAGACTTAGATTACAGCAAACAGATTGTGGCAATGAAAGGGCAGACGAAAAAGGAGCAAGATGAGAAAAAATCAAAAGAGGGAAGGTCTAAAATGTCTTCAATCACTTCCTCTTTGTTCGTCATTGCAAGTCGGATGAGCAGCGGTGACACTGGCAAAGGATGATCCTTATTTTAAACAACAACAATGCTTTGTTTTTTTTATTTTTACGAGTCAACGTGCATCCACAGGGCATCCACCCCGCATCCGCTCCTGCTTCCGCCTCAGCCCGCATCCGCTTCCGCATTGAGCGTCCAGGAGCCCGCATCGGTAACTAAGCATAATACCTCTGTTGCATTGGATATTTTCGTACATGTGCTATAACCATAAGGACTAAAGGAATGAAGTACAAAACAATGTAAAGCAGAAGATTTCAATGATTGATTTTCATCTATTGCAAGCATATGCCTAATTGCCGCTTTTATCAGATTTTGATAAACTCAAGCTAGCTATGTAGGCAGTTCTCATTCCCATTTGTTTTAAAAAATTTATTTTTTAATTTGGTAAGTCTGATTATCTTTTTGACGTGACTTTTTAGTTTTGTTGTCACAAAGTAAGTTAATATTATTTTGGTGTGACTTTCTGTTTAGATGACAGAATTGAGGTTATTTAAGGGTATCTACCTAGCTCTTGCACTTTTTCTTGATTGTGGAGGTTCTCAGAGCTAATGCCCTTAAATTTTTTTCTTAAATTTATTTTGCTTTGAAACGTCATTTTGAATCAAGGCTTTAACACTTGGACTTGTTCCCGTGTAAAGTACTTCAACAAATAAATTTATTTGTATTGAGGTTTAAAAGTAAATCTGTATTAGTCTCACCCTAATGTTGTCCACTAGCTCTATATTTAAAATTGTTTGATCATTTAATTTATGCTTGTGGAATTTGAAGGGTAAATTCTTATGTTTACTTAGTGCAATTATTGTAGCTTCAAGTAGTAACTTGTGATACACTGGTCCTGAATTCAGGGAGTTTAGTTTCACAGTACTGTACGTAACAGAAGGGTTCCTTATATGGATTTTGTTTACGTATTTAGTTCTGTAATTGCAGCTTCACAATTTTTGGGTGAAGGGAGTTTCAGTCTTCCTTTACCTTTTCCTGAGTTATTGTTTATGTTTGATATAGTTCACAAGCCACACATTTTCAATCTGTTAATTAAGTAGGTATGATCTGTTGTTGTTTAATGATTATGGTTAGGTCCGAGTTCCATATTATCTGTGTAAACAAATTCTTTTGACAGCTGCCAAATACAATTAAATGTTGGTATTGGCACTCGTGCACAAAGTTACTGCAAATTTTATAATATGATTTCAGCAGCATGATATGGATTCTTGTTTGTTAACAGCTGGAGTGAAGAAGCAACAAAACAAAGGAATAGAGTTGTTGAAGACGACAACAACAACAAAAATTATGGCTTTTTGCTTTTTCAATGTCTTAGGCAAAACAACACAGGCCATTGGTGACATTTTCAAAGGCTTTGGGAAAACAACTCTAGCAATTGTTGGTGTTTTTGAAGGCTCTGGCAAGACAACAATAGCCATTGTTGTTGTATTTGTATGCTTCAGAAAAACAACTCTAGCAATTGTTATTGTTTCTAGAGGCTTTGGGAAGACACCGCTAGCCTTTGTTAACATACTTAAAATCTTTGGAAAGACAACTCTCGCAATTGTTAGTGTGTTTAGAGGCTTTGGGAAGACAACGCTAGCCATTTTTGATATATTTAAATGTTTTGGAAAAACAACAGTAGCAATTGATTGTGTTATTGGGGGCTTTGGAAAGACAACACTATCTATTTTTGGTGCTTACATAAGCTTTGGAGAAACAACAGGAGCAACTGTTGAGCAACTTTTGATGGGCTTCTGCAAAACAGAGCAAGTTCTTTTTGGTGGGAGTCTTTGGCAAAACAACAGTAGCTATTATTGATGTTCCAAGAGTTTTGACAAAACAGCATTGGCTTTCGTTTAGGTTTTGATAAAAACCACTTGTTACCGCTTGATTGCCAAATTAAATCTCAAAGACTACAAATTGCACGGGTGCTACATGCAGTATATAGCTATTTGCTGTTTTTTCTTTAAATGTTATTGCGTTTATAAGACAGTCAGTTTTTGCTAAATAAGAATTTAATTTAGCATAATCATCATGAAACTGTTGAGACAGTGAGAAATAGAATATTGAGAGGCAATCAGTGAGCATTATTTGATTAAATGGAAGGTTGCATGCATACAATAAGAATGGTTAGCTATATTCAAAACAACAATAACCATTTACTAAACAATTCTGAAAATTAAATGCTCATAAATAAAAATAATGTTACTTTTTTATTATTCATTTACAACTGTGTATATATTACGATGTAATAGGTTAATATTATTGTATTATGCTCCAACATTGAGTTGTATGAAGTTCTTGTATGTTTTCACCTCAATACCTAAGAATGAAAGGAGGGATGTACATTTAAATTGTTTAAGGAAAACAAAATATAGTACCTGGAAAGTCTATTTTAGTGGCTTACGCAGATATCAATCAATCCATTCATCAACATTAATTCACTGGGCCAGTAAACTAGAAATAGACTTGAAAAGTCAAATGTAACAAGCAAAAATTATCTATGATTCTATGTTCCACGGTGTTTCATGGATGGGACAGGGGGATGGCAGGGGACACGTTTATATATATATATATATATATATATATATATATGTTTGTGTATATATCTTTTTTTCAAAATATATTAAGATATCGTAGATAGAGAGAGGGAAAGAGAGATATATCAATAATTGATAACAAGAAGACAATATGTAAATAAATCATGAGTTACAACAGTCGTATAACAACATAATGATTATAGCAGTAGTATAACAACATAATGATTATAGGAGTAGTATAAATCATGAGCATAAGTATAACAGCATTATAACAATAGTCGCAGACATCAAAACCACGGTCTATCAATATGAATATCCAAATCAAAATGTCTCTAATGTGTATCTAGAAGTCTCAAACATCAAAATATATCAGGCTACAGGAACAACCTATGAATTAAGCCTCATTCTGGCCTATGAATCAAATTCAAACCTTGTGCCATAGGTAAGAAGTAATATGTTTTCATTTTGATCTCTTTTTATCAATTTAGGGTTAAGAAGACATATGCATGCCCTTGTGGGCCCTACGTTGGTGCTTTGGCAAAAATAAATTTTTTTCTTTTTTTTTCTTTTTTCTTTTTGTTTTTTAAAGCCCAAAATTGTCCCAAGGCACAAGGGATAGCAAGCCTTTCCGGGATGTTTCGGCATCCCCTAGCCATTTTGAGGATGTCTAGACGGCTCCAAATGTTCATAGATGTTTCATGACGTTTCCGGCGACTTTTGGCAATTGGGGACGGTTGGGGGACATTTCGTTTACGTCCCTTTGTCCCCAAAACATGGAGGGGACGGAGACGGAGACAGGGACAGGGACAGGGGGTTTGGGGACGGGACGCATCCCGTGTAACATAGAAAATTATCTAAATATTCTTTTTTCATTTTTTATGATTGTTTATATCTACTGATCCAGTTGTTCGCACCATGGGACATTCATTCCGGTGGAAACTAGGATTTTAGAATTGAGAAGCAAATAAGACAAGAAAATGTATCAAACGATTTTCTTAAAATTTTAAGCTGTATATTGTGCTTTATGATATTTTGTGGACATATATTAAATGGAGCTTCATTATTTGGGCTGAGCTAAAGTTTTTTTGAGATTATCTTAAAGTTTTTTTTAAGAAGGAAATAATTGATATGTATTATAAATCTTCATGGTGACTATTAATTGTTCATTTTATTTAAGATAGGAGCAATAGTAGGACCCTGTTATACAAATTGTAACTGTTCTGTGTTGGAAATCACATCCATTTCCATTTAACAAATTAGGAAAAACAAACACTTGGAATGTGCCATTGGTATATATGGCACTCTTAAATTTTATATCTAAGAGATGTACCTTGGCATGGAGAACTGTCGCTTGATTTATATTTTTCTGAAAAGCTAAAAATCATTTTTTTTTTGTAGAAACCAACGGCGTGCGAGTGAAACAACTGATCTCTGAAATTGCAGGAGTGTATCTTTCCAGTGAAGAATATAATGATTCTTTGAATATTTATTTGATTTGATAATGAATGCACAAGCGCAGTGCCAAATAACGATGACATTGACCAGATAAAAATCTTTTGTCAGTCCGCTGAGAGGTCTTAAAAACAATTTCTTCAGTAAGAATTATCCTTCTGCGTAAGATCTCTCAAAACTTGTGACTGGATGCATGCGAATAGAATTTTCCCTTTCAGTTGTAACTTGTAAGCTGTGCGCCACAATACATGTAGTCCCTTTTAAGATGTGTGTTAATTACAGGAATCCGTTTCAGTTTGGGACCATTGAAGTAGATAAAGCAACGCTTTCAGAGCCCTCCAGAAACAAATTTTATTCAAGTAATAAATCAAAACATTTCTTGAACACAAAATCAGATGCATTTTAATGGTGATAGGAATCCTCTACTATGGTTGAAATCTATGATTGCATCCAAGACAAATTGCATTCTAGCATAAAGTTCCTAGTTATGGATGGCAATAGGTGTATCTTTTTATACTGAGTCCTTTTACCACATGAATGGTACTTGGAATACTAGTTATGAAATGATGTATAATAGTATAAGAACTAATAATGCCAAATACTTGAGCATAGCAAAATTGCAACATGAGCCATTAAACATTCAGCATAATAACATACCTAATAGTAAATACGAATTATCGAATTATCAATTACTATTAACTATTCAAATCATCAATAAATAGAGCATTATGATTTATATGCTTAGTTCTATCAAAAATATCTTAAAGATGATTACAATGAGTAGCATGATATCAAAACGAGTACAAAACCATGTCAAAATGTAGTGATGGGAGACCTCTAATCGTCTCTCAAGGCAAAGTATAATCATTTTTTTTTCATGTTGACGACGACCGGCAACGAGGGGTGTCCAAATGTCCCCGGGATGGTCGAGGGACGCAAGGGTGTCTTGTGGACGTCCCAATGCTAGGCGGTGGCGGGAGGGCAGTGGTGGGGGAATTTGGGAACACCAAGTTCCCCGGGTTACTCTAAATTTTGATGGAGTAACAAGGGGTAACTGAGGCCCTTTTGGTGCAGGATGTATCATAATGGATGGCTATGAGAAAATGATATGGGTTGCCTACAAAAAAAAGAAAATAAATTATATTGTCTTCGCCCAATACTTGTTATGGTAAATCGATGTTATTGTATTAAATAGAGGAGATGAAAGCTCCTTTATAGATTTACAAGGACTTACAATATTCTAATACCCTCCCTTAATGGTCATCGTCTAACTGTTGTCTTTGTTATTGTTTGATCAGATTTGAGTAGGTAATTCTTTTAAAATTTGATGTATATGATATATAATTTTTGACTATAATATTATTTAATCAATGTTGATCTCCAATAGGTATATAAAATTTATAGATAATTTCTCACTAGAATATTATCTAATCTATATTAATCTCCAATTGATATATAATATTAAATCTCACTATTTAATATATAAATCAATATCAATATAATTTCATATGTATAATTCTCACTAATATATAAATAAGACTTGAATATGTATTTCACTGATATACAAAGAAGACTGTATTGCTGCGATGATAAAAATGAAGTGGTTTTGATAATACATATATCTTGTTGTCTCATGAAGAGGTATGTCGTGAGTGAGACCATATGTCTCACGAAGAGTTACATCCCATTAATGTTAATCATAACATAAGGCGATGTTATTGACTTAAGACGAAAATAGAAGCTACCTAATAAACTAAAGACTAACTAAGATGACCATTAAAGAAACATTACAATATTCTAATACCCTCCCTTAATGGTCATCGTCTAACTGTTGTCTTTGTTATGGTTTGATCAGTTTTGAGTAGGTAATTCTTTTTTTTTTTTTTCTATTGCATATAAATTATAAACTGTTCAGTACATCAAATTCGGAACTGAGTTCTTAAAGAGTTACAAAAATTCTCAGTACTACTGAGCGAAGTCTTCAAAGATTATACATATTTAATCAGAGTTATACTATATAACAAAAAAGAGCAAGTGATAGTTCAGGGGGAGCCTTCTCCTTCTTCTTCTTCATCATTGGTGTCCGAGGAGATAGAGTTGTAGCCTATAACTCTGTAGTTCATGCTGTCCTTTACGGCTCCCTTCTCCTTTTGCTGTTGCTCATGTTTAATCTTCTGGACGAACTATGCAAGGGTGATCTCAAAGTCATCTTTTTCTTTCATAGTAGTAAAGCCATGTGCAATATCTGATTTCTTTATGGTGGTGCTTCCCTCTCTCAGCACTTGCAAGAACTTGCTCTCCTTCATCTTTATGATGACCGTGACCTGCAAGGAAATATCAAGATATATGAGTCTCTTGCGAGACTCAGTAAGGTTCCTGTTTTTACCTGCAAGTACATCATTATTCCGAGCCTTCCAGATGAACCAAAGGATGACAGAAGAAAGCAAAGACCAAAATGAGTTACATAATTTGCTGCAGTTGATAGTACCGGAAATTATATTCAAAGCATTAAAATGAGTCTTGTAAGATAGTCCAAACATGTTCCAGATCGCAGTGGCAAACATACACTCAAGAAATACATGTTTAACAGATTCAGGTTGTTTACAAACAGTACAGATATTTGGATCTCCCCCCGGTTTCTTAAACGACAGTTTGTGCAGGAAAAGTTTCCACAAAAAGCAAGAGATTTTTGGTTCAACTGGTCTAGTCCACAACATATTAAAGTATTTCTTCCATTCAAAGTCATGGACATCCAGATCCCACTTTCGGTTCATATGGGCAAAGATGTCGCCACTATTGGTCAGTAGTTGATACAGATATTTAGACTTACTACTGTGAAGAGGGGTACTATCAGGCCAACAAAGCTGGAGGCTACAACATGATTCAGTTCAACATCCTCTAAAAGGGCCCAAGGCATTAAAGACATTTTTTAGTACAAAATAGGTTCTCATTTGTGTACGGGGAATCTTGAAGTGAGATTCAATCCACTCCCATGAAGGAAATGTGTCTTGCTGGATGATATTTCCAAAGGTAACAACACCCATTCCAGCCCATCTCTTTGCTGAACAACCCTGTAAGAGTGCTAGCTTCTTATCTCCATGTTTAAGATTCCACCAGATGGATTTGAGCCTGCAAATCTTTCCACTCTTCTCCACTGGTCCCTGATTAATCAGAAAACCCTTAACATATTTCCATGCCTTCCAAATGCTTCTGAAAACACTTGATCCTTGGACTACAACATTATTATCTATGGTGAGGGTATCTGTAAAGCAAAAGTTCTGCCAACCTTTAGGCCTGTTACAGTGCTCCAATAGCAGATTGTTTCTCACCAGATCCATGGTTCTTCCCCCTCCCCTGCTTTAGCTATCCATTTGACCGCCAGGGCTATGCCTTGTGACCTGAGGTCTTTGAGTCCAAGACCTCCCCATGACTTGTCTTTGGTACACCATTCCCAGGAAATTGCATGCATTCTTTTGTTCCCTCTGCCGTCTGACCACAGAAAATTCCTGATAACCTTTTGAATAGTGTTGATTAAACCACCACATGGAGGAAAAGTACACTGGGTAGGAAGACAAAATCTTCTGACACACCTGTACTCTACCAGGGAAGGAAAGAAGGTTACTGTCCCACTTAGTTAATTTGCTATTGATCCTCTCAAAGATCCAATTCCACATCTGATTGAGGTTAGGGGAGATGGAGAATGGGATGCCCAAATACCTCACCATGTGATTAGGCCCTCCCCAAGTAAACTCAAAGTTACTCCACCAGACAGGAGGGTTCTGATCCCATCCCAACATAACCGATTTGGAAAGAGAGATTTTGTTGCCAGAGGCTTTGCAAAAGAGGTCAAGTTTGTTCATCAATAGTCTCATATTACTCTCCTCAAGCTGGAGGAGGATGGAGGTGTCATCTGCAAACTGGACATTGGCAACATCCTGATTATTGGGGAGGACCCCTTTCACTCTAGGGGAGAGGGAATCATCTCTTAGAAGGTAATGGAAAGAATCTGCTGCAATAACAAACAGAGAGGGGGCTAGAGGGCAGCCTTGCCTGATTGACCTGGAGAGACTGAAGAATTCTGATCTGGCTCCATTAATTTCAACTATAGCCATGGCACCATGTAAAAGGGATGATACCATTTTGTTGAAGAAGGGTGGGAATCCTAAAGCTTCTAGCATCAACATGATGAATCTCCATTCAATCTTGTCATATGCTTTCTCATAGTCTATTAGGAGCATAGCACAGTTCTGTCTTGAGACTTTTGCCCAATTCATACCCTCCCAACATGTTATCAGATTCTCAAGGATGTATCTCCCCTTGACGAATCCAGTTTGGGTGCTATTGATGATAG
Organism: Thuja plicata; assembly: GCA_018584345.1. NCBI lineage: Eukaryota > Viridiplantae > Streptophyta > Pinopsida > Cupressales > Cupressaceae > Thuja > Thuja plicata. The sequence continues at coordinate 1,135,277 of MU225278.1, read as the reverse complement.
AGGGGAGAAGATTCTCAATTCTTATTGCAAGAACTTTGGCTAAAATCTTGTAGACTACATTCAGAAGAGTAATAGGCCTCCAGTTTTTGATAAGGAGCCTATCTCCCTCTTTAGGGATGAGTTTAATGAGGCCAACATTTAACTCAGGTCCGAGGGTGCCTAGTTCAATAGCTTCATTGTACACTTGAAGAAGCTTAGGCCCAATCCACTTTATGTTGGTCTTATAAAACTCAATTGGTAGTCCATCTGGCCCTGGCGCTCTGTCATTGGCCATTCTATTGATGGCAGATTTAATCTCATCCTCAGTAAGTCCCTTGCCCAAGATAGTTGCATCTTCCTCTTTAATCTTCTTAGGGATAAGGGTTCTGATCTTACCCCTGGCCTCCTCCATAGAGGGGTCAACATCTTCTGAAGAGAACAAATTTTGGTAGAAGGAGGAGAAAGTTTTAATAATCTCTTGCTGTGAGGAAACAACAGCGTCATCTACTCTGATACTATCAATCTTATCTCTGGCTTCTTTCTTCTTTAGGGTTTGAAAGAAGAATTTGGAGCCTCTATCCCCCAAGTTAATCCATTTGATCCTGGCTCTAACTCTAGCACCTCTGGTCTTGACCACTTGAATCCTCCTAAGAGAATCTCTACTGGCAGCAACCTCTTTTCAAGCAATTCTTCAGAGGAAGGGTCATATTGAATCTTAGTTTCAGCTTCCTGTAAAGACTCCACCAGCTTGTATTCTAGCATTCTAGAATCCTTAGCTCTTTTAATACCTACTGTTTTGAGCAGAATCTGCCATGATTTGGTGTTCTGATTCCATCTATCAATATCTGACTCATGATGTGCAACTTTATCATTAAACCATGATATTATCTTGACCGCCGCTTGCACATCTTCATCTCTCAAAAGGGTAGTATTCAGAGCAAAACCTTGCTTATGCGGGGCATCAGAGACTTGGTCTCCTATGATCTGGATAGAGGAGAAGATGGGGTGGTGGTTTGAAAGGGTGAAGGGCAGAACTTTAACACAGTTATTGTTTTTATAGGGGTGGCAACTGAACCGAAGTTTATTGAGATAGAACCTATCCAACCTAGAGTAAATCCTCCTATCTCCTCTTTGAAAATTAGACCAAGTATACCATATGCCTTTTGATTCACTCTTTTTCCCAGCTAAGGGGTCAAAAA
>MU225278.1:1120882-1133814 GCA_018584345.1 Thuja plicata | reverse complement strand
TACCACCCTTACCCCTAGGATGTTTAGTAGAGAAAGAAGTTGCATCTTTCCAAATACACTTGAGTGCAATATCAAGTTCAAACCCTGTTGCTTTGACTTCTTGTAGCATTAAAATGTCTAAGTCTCTGTGAGAAAAAAGGAGTCTTTTGACCACATATTTCCTGTCAGAGGCCTCCAATCCTCTAACATTCCAAGATGCACAGTTCAGCAGCATATCAAAGGTTTATCAATCTGTCTCCATGGGTTTCCTAAATCCTTTGAAGCATTTAGGAATGTCCAGTCTGGGGGCCTTAGAGGGTTTAGGGTTCCCACCAGAGAGAGGGGGTCTTCCCCTTTTCTTCGTCTTGATCAATCCCAATGCTGGAGCGTTGATCTTATTGTAATTGGAGGGATCCACTGCAAAGACAAAATTCTCTTTCAAGTTCTCTATCTGAAGGGCATCACTCAAGGATCCAATCTCTCCTTCCTCCAAATCAGAGTCTTTCTTTTGCCCCACTCCCAACTCTGTTCCCTCTGCAGAGAGAGAGCATCCTCGCTTGTTCCTCAATCCAACAGCTATATATTTCCACTTATCAGGAGGTGGAGGGAGGGGAGGGGGGGCTAGAATGACTACAACAACAAAGACATTCAACCTATCATCCATGCCAGGGGGGGGGGGATTCCCCACCCCTCCCACCACCCTGAACGTGGGAAAGAGAAAGATTCTCGGCTGTAGAGCAACTAGGGGATTTCTGGGATGTGTCCACTCTCTCTGCAGAGGGAGTAGAGGGAGGGGTTGGGTTTATTTTAGGACTGTCCTGAAGGAAGGTAGTATGTTTTCCACTTGGGCTGAAACTCACTTTTAAATTTCCTTGCTCTATCCCTGATCTTATCCACAACCAACTGTTGAGCATTCTTAGTTCTATGCAATGGTTTCGGATTAGGACCAATAAGACCAAAGTCCAGGGTTTCAATGTTGGGGATATCTTCAATGGGTTTATTACTGACAGAGAGTTCTTTTGGGGGGGAGTTAAATTTGCCTTTCAATTTATCCAGAGTTATTGAGAGTAGCTGAGTCTTGGTTCCAAGCAGCGGGGGGTGAGATCTGCATAGTGGGTGGAGACTGAGAGGTAGTGTTAAACTGGGAGGAGGAATCATGTTCCTCTGATGATGGAATGCTATTAGGGTTTTGAGGAGGAGTAATTTTTTTATTTTAATTCCGCTCATTCCTCTTCAGAATAATAGGGCATTCTTGCTTTTTGTGACCTCCTTTCCTGCAAATAAAGTAGCCATCTAAACCACCCAGGAAGCTAATTGGGCAGCAGATGGGCACGGGATCAAGGTCAAATTGCACAGAGTCCGTGAGTTCAACACCGGGTTTGACAGAGAGGAGGACACAAACATCAGTATTGGGGATGAGAGTGTTAGACTGGTCTATTCTGAGAACATTGCCTTTTGGCTCGAGGGCAAGCGGGATGATATTTAATAGATACGGAGGAAGATTGCCTAAGATAATCCATCTAGGACTGGAGAGTGCTAGGACTTCGTCGTGGGAGGCTTCGAGGGACCAGGGAATTGCCCTAAAGTCGCAGGGGCCAACTCTCCAAAATTGTTTGCCCACAATAGCTTTTTGCGCTTTAGGGTTACAAAAAAACAGAATGAACAAACCCTTTTGAAGCATATGACAATACGAGAAATGAAAACCTAATTTCTGCCCCCACGTTTTATGAAACCAGTCGTTAAGAAAATTCCTAGAAGGAATCCTGGTACTCTCTACTGCAGCAAAAAAAATAGCACATTCTCTAAGCTTAGATTTCTCCTAATTAATGGCAACATTCATCTGAGAATTCGGTTTAATAACTAACTTGGGAGAAACAGGTTCCTTACCTCCATTTCCTTCGGCGGCATAAACCCCTTGTGTTGCATTTGCGAGGAAGGCGGCTCCTTCTGGAAGGATGCATTCATTCTGGACGGCCTGCTTGAAAGATTTAGTTCTGGGGGTGACCGGTTGCTCTCCTCCATTCTGCAGCGTGAGTCCTACACCGCCTATGGAAGATTCTGGAATGCGCTGTGGTTTCTCCTTAGGGTTAGCAGAGATGTTAGCGCCCAAAATACGAGTGGTATCTAAACCCGCCCGGTTAAAAGTCTTAACACTCAAGGCAGCATTAATGGCACCTGGTGACGTTGACGCCATTAAAGCTACCTTGCCGAGGAGCGTGCGAGGGAGCCGAGTGGAACGAACGGATGGACACTGGGGACATCAAGTTGCAGACATCAGTAGGTAATTCTTTTAAAATTTGATGTATATGATATATAAATTTTCACTAGAATATTATTTAATCAATGTTGACCTCCAATAGTTATATAAAATATATAGATAATTTCTCACTAGAATATTATCTAATCTATATTAATCTCCAATTGATATATAATATTAAATCTCACTATTTAATATATAAATCAATATCAATATAATTTCATATGTATAATTCTCACTAATATATAAATAAGACTTGAGTATTTATTTCACCGATATACAAAGAAGATTGAATGTGTATTGCTGCGATGATCAAAATGAAGTGGTTTTGATAATACATATATCTTGTATGTCTCATGAAGAGGCATACCTCTTTGTGAGTGAGACCATAGGTCTCACGAAGAGTTACATCCCATTAATGTTAATCATAACATAAGTCGATGTTATCGACTTAACCATTGTTAATGATCATCGTTACCTTATGACAAGCGATATCAATATCAGACCACAACAATGTGAATAATAAATAGAATAAAGTTTGGAGATTAGTTGATATCGGTTGACGATGTCATTATCAATAATGATAATCACACTTGACATCATCATTATTGATAATGATCTTAGTCACAATTGTTAATAATCGACAATATCATTTGATAATGATCTCAAACATAGTCGATATCATTATCGATAATGATAGTCACAGACAATAGTTGATATCATTATCGATAATGATAATCTCTTTCAATACCATAATTCAGATTCATTTTCAGTCGATACCATAATCGACTTTAGGTAATATCATTCATGGTTTTGGTCGATACCATAATCGACTATATTATCAACTTAGTAATATTAAGTTGGTATTGTTATCAACTTTGTCAACAATTTATAGTTGATAATAATATCAACTATGATACTTATATTACCTTAATAGCATTAGTCATCATTAATGATAACTATTACCAGTATACTAATGAATCTTGATGAATTTTACAAATGGTAAGATCATCATATTATCAAATATATAATCACATTATATCTAAAGAAGGAGAGATATCAAATGCTTAAGGCCAATAGGCCAATTAAGCATTTGATTTCATTGGTTAGAATAATCTGATCGAAGCTACAAACATTAACACTCTCTCTTAGCTAGGGAGGATTAATTCTACCCTTCAATAGATCTATTAAAAAGAAAATATCACCTCATTGTGATATTAGAAGATATGGCATATCCACGAATATCAAATCACATGGTATTCACCAATACTCTCAAATAGGTATCTATATGATATGTGCACTGGCATCATCTCACATGTTGCCTAACATAGAGATATCAAATCATGACATATCCATGGATATTAAACCACATGATATCCACCATGATAGTTCCAAATATTATGGCTTATCCTTAGATATCAAGTCTCATGATATCTATCACAATGTTTATAAGTCATCAAGCGATGTCCATGGATATCAAGTCACATGATATCCATCATGATTAGGGTTACATAAGTATTCATCTGTGAAAAGTCGTCACCTTTCAAAAAATATTCCAAGGGCCCATAAAGTCACGGAGTCACATACATGACAAACAAAGTTTACACATTAAACATCTTTGATAATATAAGTACAAATGGATTAAACTTATTCTCAAAATTAAGTTACATTTCAACCATACCAAGTTTATCTCGAAACTGTGTAACGTTTGCCTTAGCTAGTGGTTTGGTGAAAATGTTTGCAGTTTGTTCATCTGTACTTACATATTCCAATCGAATCACATTCCTTTCTACCATGTCTCTAACATAGTGATAAGGAATCTCAATGTGTTTCAATCTATCACGAAATATAGTATTCACTGAGAGTTTTATACAACCCTGGTTGTCACAATGTATAATGGTAGAATCCATAGGTTTACCAAACAACCCCACGAGAAGTTTACGTAGCCGTATTGCTTCTTTTGCTCCCATGGATGTTGCAATATACTCGGCTTTCTTAGAACTCTATGCAACTGAGGATTGTTTCCTATTGATCTAGGTGATCATAGCTGATCCTAAACTGAATCAACACCCTGATGTGCTCTTTTTGTCTACCGCACAACCAACCCGCTAAATCAGTGTATCCATGAAGATTTAGGTCTACATTGGTATACTTGAGACCATACCTAAATGTGCCTTGAAGATATCTCAGAATATGTTTTGCCGCAACTAGATGTATTTGCTTTGGTTCGCACATGAATTGACTTAGGTCATTTACAAAATAACAAATATTTGTCTGTGTGTTAACCAAATACATCAAGGATCTAATTATCTACCTATTTAAGGTGGGATCTACATATTTTGAGTCTATTGCAACTGCCTTCAATTTGTGCAAATTTGTTTCCATAGGAGCTGCCATGGGCTTGCATTCTGTTAGGTCTTTTTCTTGCACTCTCCTTTCCTAGATGATATTTTGAGACCAAGCTGTGGGATTGCAAACCTAGGACACAACTTAACATCCTCAGCAGAAAGGAGACAAGAGAGCTAACATTGACAAGGTTCAAAAACCTTCTACACTTTGAGTTCCACATCACTTAGGTGGGCAATACCTAATCTGCACACACATAACCTCTTTGTGACAAACAATAGCTTGCAGATACATAACTGTGGAATAGCTTTCAAACCCTTAGGTAACATGTACCTCAGTGTTTTACCAAATCTCATGCAATATCCCACTTGCATAGAGTATGTCTGAAAACTAGAACTATCCTAATTCCTATCAACATGAAAGGGAAATGATTCTCATTTATGATTTAATTAATGGATCCCTGAAACACCCTAGATCTCTCATAGACCAATGCCTTATCCAATGGGCAACAAAGTCAAACATAACATTGCAAAAGTAGATTATGGATAAAGAAGACAACACAGTCTAATATGTCTAATGCCTTACATCAAACATACCCCCATTGATCAAGTTCTACTTGTCGATCCACCTATGTATTCAAATATGCAATTACCTACTCAAAGTATTTAACTCTCCCCTTGGAAGAGACCCTCGAATAGACAATACATTAATCAACATCCACTGAAAGACAAGTTGACATACCCTTGATACCCCAACTCATACATATCTGAAGACAAATCTTAAATCATAGCCATCTTTTAAATGACTCCATTGTTGATCAACAATGGACCAAACCCAAACACCCTTGATGCCTTAGTCTCTTTGATTCAGAAATCAAATGGAGACAACTTGATAACAAAACAACACTGAAATTTCATTCATGAAGCTTGCTATTACAATGATGTTCTTCTTTGAAACCAGAAAGAAACTAAGAACACTCTATATGAAGAGAAAAGGTAGAAATATTTACAAAGGAACCACTTTCAGAATTTGCTCTGAATTCTTGCAGAGAAATGAGAACCCTTACAATAGAGAAAAGAGAGATAAATATAGAAGGAAACCCTAGAATTCATATCTGATTGACATTTGTCATTCTTTGGAATTTGGTTTATCTTCTTTCCTCTACCGAATTGATCTTTCTTCAAAAGATCCGAAATACAATCTGATTTGAATATCCACTTGATTGAAAATAACTCGGTCAATGAATGCTGAATCAACAACAACTTGATCAGAACCCTAATAGCACCAGTCGACAAAATATAACCATAGTCAACAAAATGCTATCCATTTGCACCCTACGACCTCAATAAATCGATCCAAAAGATCAAATCGAACCATTTAAATAGCTCCTTGACTTGGAAAGCAACGCCACCGCCTGAAACCCTGAGACATCAATTTGAATATTTAAATATCTTCTCTAATGGCTACAGGTGGTGCAAAATCACTATCAACGACCGAGATTGTATGTTTTCCATGCTTAAAACTGAGTCGTCGATCATCTTTTAATTACCCGGGAGCCAAGATCCCATCAGACAGGTGACACCCTGTCACAATGTCTCATACATTATCTCCTGATCATCTCTTGTTTTAGGCATAGCATTGTCTGTCTGATTCATTTACATCAGTTTTCCCTTTACCCGATCCTTCAGCGTTGACTTTAGATTTGACCTGCGACATGGCATGCTAGCGTGATGCCTCAATGACTATCCATCGAGCATCTTTCTTTTAAGGCATTACGCCAACCAATAGATCAAAACTAACTTGACTGCACTTTATCTTCGCTTTAGCCTCGACAACCTCACACGTGGCGATCGGGCGTGAACCCTTGAATGATAAAAAATGAGCATCTCTTGCTTTGAGGCTTAATGTCGACCGTTAGATCAATCCTATAACTGTTCCTTTTCTTTAACCTACCTTTTACTCATCCCGCGTATCAATCCTTTGTATCTCCAAGTCTTCAGATCCTAGCTTAACCCTGGATTTATTCAGAGACCTAGCAGTAATCATTGATCTTATCAGCCTCCTGGACATGTGTCTGCATCTTGTTAAGTCTTAGTCTTGTATCTCTGAATTGCCAAATCCTTTGTTTGACTTTGACTTCATCTGGCGATTCAGCGACAACCCTAGATCTCAGTCTCGATCAACGACCAACGCTTGATCTCATTAGACTTTCCCTAACCCCAGGTCCGTTTCGAGATTCAGAGATAAAGCAATTCTCGTGATAGTTGAATGATTTCCTTAACTCTGGTTCCATCCTGAAATTCAACGAAAAGGCACATCTCTGAATATCCAAATAAGTAACTTGACCAGACTTAACTCAACCATCCAGCAACAACCATCCAATCTGATGTGCATCAACGATCCTTGCTGAATCGCTAGATCTTTTGAGACTTAACCGTGACATTATGAGATCAGGAGATAAACATAAAAAGTCAAGTCTTTACCTCTGTCGCCAGATCGCTGAATGTTAAGAACTAATTGGCAAGCATTACGAGATTAGGAGATAAAAGACCAGGTACTGGGCCCACCAAGAAATATAACATGCCTTCGCCAAATCTCGGAATGAATAAACCATATTCCCTTCCCTTTCGAGATTAAGAGATAACCTTGCCGCGCCAAGTCTCCAGATCATAAAGAATATTCGATCTCGATTGCGAGATTAGGAGACAAGACAAAAAGACACATGGGCATATAAGACTTAAGTGACTTGAAAAAGGTAACTTGAAAATATAACAAGCCACAAAGACTTAGGGTTTTCACCGAAATTTGTTCCAAGGGCTAGATAACTGAAAACTAGGGCTTGAGAACTAGGCTAAAAACCCTGGACCAAAGAGCAAAGCAAATTTGAGTCCTAATAGAGGCTCTGACTGAGAAAGGTTGAATGCAAGTTCAACGCTAGATTCCAGATCTTTGAGAAGAGCAGACCAAGACAAAAAAACGAAAACCCCACAGCAAAAAACACTTAAAGCAGGAAAAAACAGGAAACTTTTACAAATATATACATTGCTTAGCAGAGTCATATTACCTCTGCACCTCCTTTCCTAATTTGAAAGAAACAAACCAGGGTTGATGGCCTTCTGCCATCAACAAAGTTCTAATCTAGCTTGCCCTTATCAAACACAAAATCTTCTGATTTCTGCATTGGAAACAAGCTAAAAACATAGCTGTCATTTGAATGATTAGATATGTTGAAAATTTTCAACAACTTATAGAACACACCTTCAGTATCTCTGGCTTCTTTCAATACTGGTAAATCAGGCCTTATTTGACAATACTGATCATTTTGTGACCAATGTAAATGATGGTTACTGAAAAAATAAGGACCCCTAGAGCATTTTATATTGTTACTTGCATTGTCACATTTATCAAAAACATCCTCTTACTTATAGTAATTACAATCATTTTCAGTTTCACAGCTGGAGTCATCAAAAAATATTTTGTCACTAGTTGCATAATCAAATCAGAGTCCTCTAAAGAACTTGCCTGCAAGTTATAAACCTTACCCAAACCACCATCTTGCCTGTTGGAGGGAGAGCACATATCCACACATTCACTAGGTATCTACACACTTTGAATAATTGAAAGACCATCTTGAAATAGTTCCATAGATGATTTAGAATCTGAGACAGATTCACAATCCACATAATAATCCCAATCAATACTCAACATCATGCCAGGAGCTTCTTCATCCTTTGAGTTTGGAAATACACTGATGCTTTCATCATCTGATCTATCATATTCAATTGTATTGCGGCCTATTGACATAGAAGTACAAGTAGAATCAGAAACACACATATCAAAATCAGGACCATCTGATTCATACTCTCTGTCAAAATCAATGTGTGTTGGATTTAAGAACTCTGAGCCATTCCCACCTGAATATCTGAGATATTCACTAGTTAAGAACTCCGAAATTTGTTCACTATGAACTGAACCATTGTCATCTCTTTCATCCATTTTTGATATGCAGTCATGAGCAACATTTTCATTTATACCATCATATTCTTGCTGGCTACACATATCTTCTTCCTTGTACTGAGAAGGATCACCTTTGTGATTCAAAACTGAAAAATCACTGGATTCATCATCAGATACATAATCTAATAAAGGAATGTACATCCCTTCATCAACATTCTTAAGCTCATTTGAATCATCAAAACAACAACCTGCATCTTCATTAATATGATATGTTTGTTCATAATATGTATTTGTTGTTACCTGCCGAGAGTAAAAACTAGTTTCATAAGAGACATCATCCCTTACAGAACCATCAACATCACTTTTATATCCATCACTCTCACCATGCTTATCCTTTACTCCATTCTAAGAAAAAGTATCACTATCATGATTGCAAGAGATGCCATCCCCACTAGACCTATCTCTATTAGTTTGGTTTCCATCATTCTCAGAAACAATATCACTAAGCACAACTTCACGTGCAATCTCAGACTTAAGATTTTCAACATTTTCTATCTATTTCTTGGCATACACAACATATTATACCCTCAAGGAGACTGGCCAATAAATTGAATCAGGAAAATAAAGTTCTACAAATAAACTAGCCCAAACAAACTCCTTAGGATAGAAAAGAATAATATACTCCTCTACTGCAGCAAAAAAACTCATATAAAAAACAAGTGTAGATTCTCCCACCATTGGTCTCATGTTCTTCCTTAGTAACAAAATAACTTGTTCTTGCAACTCTTGTTCTAAAATTTTGTTGTCTGCAAGAACCTCTTCTAGATCTGGCAAAGATCATCCACATCTGTATATAGCAGAATCTCTAACCTCTATGTCCTCCATTTCTCAACTAATACATGCTCCCACTTGATTTTGCAAAATGCAATTTTAACCTTGAAGTATGCAAACCTCTTACGACACCTTGTTTCTTGTTTTAGTGCTTAAATCACTTAATAAGGAAACAATTTTATTACTTTGAAACATAATATACCTGGATGTATTGGAGTAGCTGCAAAAAATACTTGATCTGAAGTCACCCTCAAATCACCTTTCAAAACTTTGGTAGAGTCGCCACCTCTTTGGAGAGAACAATTTTGAATCAGCTGAGATGTCTTCACCCCACTCTGACCTTCTTCAAAACTAGCAAACTCTCAACACACCCCACTAATAGGGTCTCCTGTAGATTCCTCCCTTGACTATGATTTAGTCATAAGAGCCCAAACATCTGCTTGATTATCACTGCAAGTCCACCTCCTTTCTTTGTAGCTTTTCTTCAATCATGCACACTGGTGCAAATCAGAGAACTCAGAGTCGCCACTCACCACTAGTGAGATAGTATATGTATATCCTTGAAGAACTTGGACTTTCAAACACTGTTGCAATGACAAACCAAACAAACCTTGGCTCACTTTTAGTAAGAGGAATACTTCTTTGTAGCATATGACTATAACAACCATATCACTCTGGGATTGATTTTGACTAAACAGAGAACAAAGCTCTCTTATCCCCCAATGAGTCTATGCGTTGTTGTTGACTCTTGGATAGGTTAAACTCCACCTGAATGTTGGATTTAACAATTTGCACCAGAGACTCAAAACATGCTCATCAAACTTTTATATCTCTCTCCCCAGTAGAGTCACCATTCTTGTTAGTTCTTTTTCTTGCACTCCTTTCCTAGATGAGATTTTGAGACCAGGGTATGAGATTGCAAACCTAGGACACAAACTCAACATCCTCAGCAGAAAGGAGACAAGAGAAAGCTAACATTGACAAGGTTCAAAGACCTTCTACACTTTGAGTTCCACATCACTCAGGTGGGCAATACCTAATCTTCACACACATAACCTTTTTGTGACAAACAATAGCTTGCAGATACATAACTGTGGAATAGCTTTCAAACCCTTAGGTAACATGTACCTCAATGTTTTACCAAATCTCATGCAATATCCCACTTGCATAGAGTATGTCTGAAAACTAGAACTATCCTAACTCCTATCAACATGAAAGGGAAATGATTTTCATTTATGATTTAATTAATGGATCCCTGGAACACCCCTTATCTCTCATAGACCAGTGCCTTATCCAATGGGCAACAGAGTCAAACATAACATTGCAAAAGAAGATTATGGATAAAGAAGACAACACAGTCTAATATGTCTAATGCCTTACATCGAACATACCCCCATTGATCAAGCTCTACTTGTGGATCCACTTGTGTATTCAAATATACAATTACCTACTCAAAGTATTTAACTCCCCTTGGAAGAGACCCTAGAACAGACAATACATTAATCAACATCCACTGAAAGACAAGTTGACATACCTTTGATACCCCAACTCATACATATCTGAAGACAAATCCTAAATCATAGCAATCCTTTAAATGACTCCATTGTTGATCAACAATGGACAAAACCGAAACACCCTCGATGCCTTAGTCTCTCTGATTCAGAAATCAAATGGAGACAACTTGATAACAAAACAACAACGCTGGAATTTCATTCATGAAGCTTTCTATTACAATGATTTTCTTCTCTAAAACCATAAAGAAACTAAGAACACCCTATATGAAGAGAAAAAGTAGAAATATTTACAGAGGAACCACACTTGGAATCTGCTCTGAATTCTTGCAAAGAAACGTGAACTCTTACAATAGAGAAAATAGAGATACATATAGAAGAAGGAAACCCTAGAATTGATATCTGATTGACATCTGTCCTTCGAAATTTGGTTTATCTTCTTTGGAATTTGGAAGGAAACCAGAGAGATAAAAGTTATGCTATCTATAACCAATACAAATGTCTGGCTCTTGGTAAGCTCAAATAGCTTAGATTTGTTTTTTGCAAAGTACTTTCTTCCCTTCACTAGATAGATGTAGCAACTTCTGACTCTGTCTCTCCCTTTGATGTAGAATCTTTTCTCTGATGTGTTCTCTCCCTTTGACTGTTCCTCCTCTTGATCATCTCTTTTTTCTTTGATAACAATCTCTCCATTTGTATGTATTCTCTCCCTCATGATGGATATTTCATATGTAATCTCTCTCCCTTCTGGATATTCTCTCCCTTCTAATTTCTCTCCCTTTGACAACAATGCCAAAGTCATTCTTCTTTTCTCTTTATTTAATATATTCCTTGAATTTCCCTTTCCATCAACAACATAGCTCTGTATTAGCCAATGAATACTTCTGGTTTTCGGTGCATATAAGTACCTTGCTATGCACAAATGTATCTTTGCAGTCCATTTCTTTACTTGCATCAACATGAACGATCTTCTGATTTGTGTATATGCTGATGCAATCCCCTAGTCATCTTAGTGACCAATAGACAAGGGTCAAACCCCTAGTCTCTATCTCAGGTACTCAAATGTATCTTTAGGCAATGGCTTGGTGAATATGTCAGCTAATTGTTCCTTGGATTGAACATATTCCAGTATCACTTCTTTTGCTTGCACTTCTCTTAAGTAATGATACTTGATAGCAATATGCGTAGTCTTAGCATGCATGACTGGATTCTTTGATATGTTTATTGCATTGGTATTATCACAATAGATAATTATTGGTTCAAGAATTTTCATATTCATACCTTCCAGTAATTGTTTGATCCATGCAATATTTGATCTATTTGCAACAACAACCACATATTCTGCTTCTGCAGTAGATTGTGAGATGCATCCTTGCTTCTTGCTGATCCATGTGACAAGTCTGTCACCCATGAGAATGCTCCTCCAGTTGTGCTCTTCCTGTCATCTAAGTTTCCAGCCCAATTAACATCTGTATAGAATTGAAGCTCAAATTTTACCTTTTTGTTATACAATAGACCATAGTCCTCAGTATTCTTTAGATATCTTAGAATTCTCTTGACATCAGTCATGTGTGATTCTTTGGGATTAGCAGAGAATCTTGCAACTATTCCAACTGCATGTGCAATATCTGGTCTAGTATGAACAACATACATTAGTCTGCCAATCATTGATCTATATAGGGTCTGATTTACCTCATTTGACTTATCTTCCTTTATCAGCTTACACTCGGTTGCCATAGGTGTTCCAACTGGCTTGGAATCTTCCATCTTGAATATCTTCAACACTTCCTTGATGTATTTGGATTGTGTGATATATGTTAGGAACTAGCAATCGCACATAAGTGTGCAATGGTTACGCCTTTTTTTTTATGTTGTGTTCATTTTATTGTATTTGGTGGCTATATCATTTATGCATTATATTTTTTTTTTATGCTTATGAAGTTTAATTATTATTAAATGACTCTTATTCCGTATGATATTCCATTTAATGTGGTTTAGGAGTCGAATAATAAATCTTACATTAGCAATTGTATAATTTCGAACATATAGTA
>MU225278.1:1105960-1116175 GCA_018584345.1 Thuja plicata | reverse complement strand
TGGCTGCAATATCATTGTTAAAGTAGTTAACGAATCTGAAATTGTAAGGATTTAAAAGAATTTGCACAATACTTTCCTATAGAGATTAGTGTAGGAAGCTGTTTCTGCACCTGAGTTTCCTTACAATATATATGCCTGCATCTTGTTGAAGAATATGTAGACCAAGAAAGAATTTGATCTCCCCAAACATAGACATTTCAAACTCTTTGCTCATTTGATTAGCAAAGGATTTACATAACATATCATTACCCCCAAATATGATATCATCAACAAATATTTCAGCAATCAGAATATTATTATCAGTATCTTCTTTTAAATACAAATTGCTATTTTCACTTGTTCTTACAAATCCAATGCTTATGAGATAGGAGTGAAGTCTTTCATAACAGGCTCTAGGTGCTTGTTTCAATCCATACAAGGCATTGCGTAGTCTACATACCATGTCTCTCTTGTCAGGATCAACAAACTCTTATGGTTGTTCAATGTATACCTCGTCTTATAGTATTCCATTTAGGAATGCAAATTTGACATCCATTTGGTATACCTTGAATCCTTTGAATGCAACATAAGCAAGTAAAATTCTAACTCCTAGTCTACCAACGGGTGCAAAGGTTTCTCCATAATCAATACCTTCTTCTTGTGCATACTAACCTTGCTTTGTTTCTTGTGACTTTTCCATTCTCATTCAGCTTGTTTTTGAATATCCATTTGGTACTGATGACATTTTTGTCATCAGGTCTCGGTACTAGTGTTCATGTATTGTTCTGCTCAATATGTTCTATTTCTTCATTCATAGCACTAACCCATTCTTCATTTTCTAGTACAGTATTAACAGATTTAGACTCAAAATCACAAATTAAACATCTAGTGTTTAGTGACTTACTTCTTGTTCTCATTCCAACCTTCTTGTCTCCTATGATCTAGTTTTGTGGATTGTGTCTTCTGACATACTTGGAAAGTATCGGTTCAGCTCTTTGTTCATCATTCTGATCATCATCTTGACCTTCATTTTGATCTCCATCGCTCTGTACATTATCTTGAGCAATTTCTTGATTTTTTTATATTTGCGCCTGATGCTCGGGTGCATTGTTTTGTTGTTCGGGAGCGATACACTATTGTTCGGGTAGAGTGCCAGGTTCTTCATTTTTATCTGCATATTCATCTATTCTGACATTTGCACTTTCAATTATCTTGTTAGAGGACTTGTTAAGACATTTATAAGCCTTGTTTTTGGTGGAATACCCTACAAAGATTCATTTTTCACTTTTGGAGTCAAACTTTCCATTTATTTCATCTTTCAAAATACAACATTGACTTCCAAAAATTCCGAAGTAACTTACATTGGGCATGTAACCATACCATTACTCATAGGGTGTCTTCTTGGTGTTTTTCTTCAATTGTACTCTATTCAATGTGTAGACAGCAATATTGGCAGCTTCCCTCCAGAAAGTTTGAGTGATGCTTTTCTCAATCATTAGTGTTCTTGCACAATCAACAATGGATTTGTTCCTTCTTTCAACACTCCCATTTTGCTGTGGTGTTCTTGGTGCAGAAACCTGTCTTTTAATTCCATGCTCATTGCAATAGTTAGTGAATTCATCTGAAACAAATTCCCCTCCTCTATCTGATCTTAAGCATTTTAATTCCTTACCACTTTATTTTTTACCATAGCTTTATACCATTTAAACATCTTGAATGCTTCTGATTTTTCTTTTAAGAACATAACTTTCCTCATTCTAGAATAATCCTCTACAAAGAGAATGAAATATCTATCTCCATAGTAACTCTTTGTCCTCATGGGTTCACATAGATCAATATGGACTGATTCTAGAATGACATTAGATGTATGGGCATTGCTCTTGAAACTAGAATTTGTCATTTTACCTTTCTGACAATTCTTACACATGATATGGTTGGGCTTTGACATGCTCGGTAAGCCTCTTACTTTCCTCTTATTGCTTATCTTAATAATGTTGTCAAAATTCACATGACATAATCTCTTATGCCACAACCATATGTCTTCATTTCTAGCCATTAAACAAGTGGTGTTAATGTCATAAAGATAGAATAGGTTACCTTTTGTCTGTTCACCAGTTCCGATCATCCTTCCCGATTCATTGAAGATCTTTGCCTTCTTATTTTCAAATGCTACTCAGTGACCTGTGTTATTCAGATGTGAAACACTTAATAGATTATAATTAAGTCCTTTTACCCAATATGCATTTTCACATCTGATCAGATTATTTAATATTATGGTTCATTTACCTTCAACTGGACAAGGTGTGTGATTGCCCATTCTTACCGATCCACCATTATAATAGTCAAAAGTTTCAAACTTTTGTTTATCACCGGTCATGTGGTGAGTGCAATCCTTATCTATAATCCAGACACCATTCTTACTAACCTTAGATATGAGTGCAGTCTCAACATACCTTTCCTCTTCGTCTGAATCATCCTTCATGGCTACAAATATCATCTCAATGTCTTCATCAGATTCGGTGTCAGTGTCTCCAGCTCTATTCTTAGCTAGGTAACAAGCTTTCTTCCCTTTGTCCTTATAGTCTCGGGTATCTCTTATGTCAGATTGTCGGTTGCTTCGGTAATCTCGGTCATCACCTTTGTCAAACTTCTTTTCATATGTTCTGTCATTACTTCTGTCATCTTTTCTTCTGTTAGGACATCTTGCAACAAAGTGTCCAATCTCTTTACAATTAAAACATACAAGTGGTAATTTATCTTTGTATATACCTTTGCCTCTCTGCAATCTTCGTGCCATTAGTGCTTCAATCTCATCAAGTCCTTGGTCATCACTATCACTTTAACTATCATTCCTCATAGTGTGTTTATGACTTGACTTACTTATTTTCAAAGAAGATTTGAATGCAGACTCTATAGATGGTAAGACACTATTATCAAAATTCATCTCAAATGAAATCAATCTACCAATCAGACTATCTAGAGTAACATTATTGTTTGCTACTGCTCTCATTTCTTGTATAGCAGATACTCTAATAGCATATACATGCAATAAGGTTCTTAGGATTTTACTTACCACTATCTCTTCTTTAAGTACACCTTCAACTCCTCAGATAACATTGATTACCTCTTTGATTCTGTAGTTATACTGAGTGATATTTTATCCTTCTTTCATCCTTAGGTCATTAAACCTTCCTCTTAGGCTTTCTGCCTTAGCTCTTAGTACATTAGCATCTCCTCCATGTACCATCTTCAATTTATCCCACATTTTCTTTGCAGAGGTGCAGGTTTTCACATCTTCATATTCAACATCGGAGAGTGAGGAAGCAAGCTCTACCATCATGCAATTATGCTCTTATTTTTCTCTCAATTGATCAAGTGTGTGAGGTCCTGTAGGCAATACATATTCAATATCCAAGTATTGAGTAACATAATTTACAACACCTGATAGGTGGAGTCTTATCCTACTTTTCCATGATGCCAAGTTGTCCTTGTTCAACTTGGGCACATCTCGTTTGCTCATCTTGTGATCTTTTTCTTAGGTCTTGAAACCTTCCTTCTAAGCACACATGCTCTGATACCAATTGTTAGAATAACTGAGGGGGGGTTGGGGGGGTGGGGGGGGAAGGGTGAATCAGTTGCCTAAAAAATATTCCAATAAATCAGCCCAAAAACTTAGTACCACAATATTAAGCCTCTAGTTATCTTTAATCTTTCAAGATGTATGTCTTTAAATAATCTTAACAAATAACTACTGCTTGGAGTTCACTGTTAAACCTTATTCTTAATGTTTACCATATAACAGTATATCATTTACCGAAATACAGTAAATAACTTAGAGTTTACAGATAAATCCATGTGTCAAATGTGTTTATGAGTCATTGCTTTTATGTTTTGTTTTACATCAAGAAACAAATCTAAGTTATATGAGCTTACCGAGAGCCAGCCATTTGTATTGGTTATAGAACAATAAGTTTGGTAATTTTGATGAACTACAACTGATATATTTCATAATGTATTAATAGTATGTAGTGTGTTTCCATCAATGCCAAAGGGAGAGATTGATGAGCCATAACTGATTGAATGTTTGAAGATGTTAAGTTGATGATCAATGAAATGTCTAAATTTAATGCAAGACATTAAATTAGTTAATGGATTGTATTTTCATTGATGTCAACTTGATATAATCTGATTGGTTGTATACATAATGTCAAAGACTTCAAAGAACCAGAGAGATAAAAGTTATGTTATCAGTAATGCATAAAAGTTCAGTATTCACAAAGTGACATCAAACACCAATGGACAGTGCACATAGACAGACAAAGAACCCCGAGAGAAAAGTCATAGTGATGCTCAAGAAAGAAACTCGACAAGCATTACCAATGGGCAGAACCACAACATTATCAACAGGTAGAACCACAGTGTTACCCGACGGACAGACAACCCTGAGAATAGATAGAGATGCCCGAGGACAACTGAAGTCATGACCGAGCCAACAAGGAGTTAAACACCGAAAAGAATTGAAGTTCAGAAATAACAAAAGACTTAGCTGGCAAGAGCTAAAGAAGGAGTTAAATGGTTGTTAAATATTATTTTCATCGATAAGTTTAAAGCCAGAGATAAGTGAGATTTTCAAAGCAGTTTTATTCCAGTTGTTAAGAAGATATCTACGAGATAAAACTGAAGTAAAGCTTTAAAGCAAGATTGGCGAGAATTGTGGATCACACCAAGAACAAGAAAGTTAAGGACTTAAAAACGGTTAAATCATATCTATAAAGAGACAAGCTAATTCATTATGAATTAGGGGAGTGAATAGAGAAGAGGATGCTAAAGAGAATCTAATGAAGAAAGACTTCAATCAAACTTGATTAATCAAGCTAAAGAACAAAGCTAATTCTGCGAACACCGAGCAATAGAGAAGAACAACATCACTGAGCATAAAGAAGTGGAGCAGAGGTATTAAAAAGAAACATTGATCAGAAAGGTATTATGAGCTTACAATAGATCTGAAAATCTGCAAAGTATAGTTGTATATGTTAACAAATCATTTACTGTTTCAATTTAACCATTGGATCAGAAAGTCTCTTAACCGAGTAGGACTTAGCAATCCTTTATATATTGAGATACATCCTAAGGAGTATCAAAAGGTTAGGTCATGAAGATAGCATAGAGATGCCAGATATCAAGTGACAAACTACACATGGTTTGGTCATGAAGATAGCATAGAGATGCCAGATATCAAGTGACAAACTATTCTATTTAAATCCTCTAACAAGGTCACACATAACAGTGTATTTGTAACCTTTAACAGGGTTGGCTTTTTACTTAGCTCACTTCAGTAGAGTAAAAATTTTGGTTTACCGGTCCCGAGTGGTTTTTCCCTTAACAAGGTTTCCACGTTAAAAATCCATGTGTCAAATGTGTTTATGAGTCATTGCTTTCATGTTTTGCTTTACACATTACTAAAACAGGATTGATCGGTAAACTCTAAGTTATTTACTGTATTTTGGTAAATGATAGACTATTATTCGGTAAACATTAAGAATAAGGTTTAACAGTGAACTTCGAGAAGTAGTTATTTGTTAAGATTATTTTAAGGCATACATCTTGTAGGACTAAAGATAACTAGAGGCTTAATATTATGGTACTAAGTTTTTGGGTTGATTTATTGGAATATTTTTGAGGCCACTGATTCACCCCCCCCTCTTAGTTATTCTAACAAAGGAAGCCCTAGAATTAATATCTGATTGACATCTGTCCTTCTTTGGAATTTGGTTTATCTTCTTTCCTCCATCGAATTGATATTTATTCAAAAGATCTGAAATACAATTTGATCTGAATGCCCGCTTGACTAAAAATAACTCAGTCAATGAATGTAGAATCAACAACAACCTGATCAGAACCCTAATAGCACCAGTCAACAAAATACAACAAAATACAACCATAGTCAACAAAATACAACCATAGTCAACAAAATACTATCCATCTGCAACCTACGGCCTCAATGAATTGATCCAAAAGATCAGAGCGAACCATTTAAACAATTATGTAACTTAGAAAGCAACGCTACCGCCTGAAATCCTGAGAAATCAATTTGAATATTTAAATATATTCTCTAATGGCTACAAGTGGTGCAGAAGCACTATCAACGACTGAGATTGTATCTTTTTCCATTTTTAAAACCGAGCCGTCGATCATCTTTTAATTACATGGGAGCCAAGATCCCATTGGACAGGTAGCACCCTGTCGCAATGCCTCATACATTATCTCCTAATCATCTCTTATTCTATGCATAGTACTGTCCATTCGATTCATTTACATCAGTTTTCCCTTTACATGATCCTTCAGCGCTGACTTTAGATCTGACTTGCGACGTGGCAGGCTAGCGTGGTGCCTCAATGACTATCCATCGAGCATCTTTCTTTTAAGGCATTACGCCAACCAATAGATCAAAACTAACTTGACTGCAATGTGTCTTCTCTTTAGCCTTGAAAACCTCACACATGGCGATTTCTTTGAGGCTTAATGCCAACCGTCAGATCAATCCTATATCTATTCCTTTTCTTTAACCCGCCTTTGATTCATCCTACATATCAATCCTTTGTATCTCCAAGTCTCCATATCCTAGCTTAACCCTGGATTTATTCAAAGACCTAGCAATAACCACTGATCTTATGCGCCTCTTGGACACATGTCTGCATCTTGTTAAGTCTTAGGCTCGTATCTCTGAATCGTCGAATCCTTTGCTTGACTTTGACTTCATCTGGTGATTCAACGATAACGCTAGATCTCAATCTCGATCAACGACCAGTGCGTGATCTCATTAGAATTTTCTTAACCCCAGGTCTGTTCTAAGATTTAGAGATAAAGAAAATCTCGTAATCGCTGAATGATTTCCTTAACTCTGGTTCCATCCTGAGATTAAATGAAAAGGCACATCTCTGAATCTCCAAATAAGTAACTTGACCAGGCTTAACTCACGAGATCCAGCAAGAGCCACCTTATCTGATTTGCATCAACAATCCTCGCTGAATCTCCAAACCTTTTGAGACTTAACCGTGACATTACGAGATCAGGAGATAAATATAAAAAGTTAAGTCTTTACCTCTATTGCTAGATCACTGAATGTTAAGAAATAACCGCCAAACATTACAAGATTAGGAGATAAAAGACCAAGTACTTGGCCTGCCAATAAATATAACATTCCTTCACCAAATCTTGGAATGAATAAAACATATTCCCTTCCCTTTCGAGATTAAGAGATAACCTTGTCGCGCCAAGTCTCCAGATCATGAAGAATATTTGATCTCTTTTGCAAGATTAGGAGACAAGACAAAAATGAACATGGGAATATAAGACTTAAGTGATTCGAAAAAAGGTAACTTTAAAATATAACGAGCCACAAAGACTTAGGTTTTTCACCAAAATTTGCACCAAGGGCTAGAAAACCGAAAACTAGAGCTTGAGGACTAGGCTAAAAACCCTGCAGAAACATGCAAAAATAGGATCAAAGAGAAAAGCAACTTTGAGTCCTAACAGAGGCTCTGACTAAGGAAGGTTGAATGCAAGTTCAACGCTAGATTCTAGATCTCTGAGAAGAGCAGACCAAGACAAAAAATGAAAACCCCACAAAAAAAAAACACTTAAAGAAGGAAAAAGGAGGAAATTTTTACAAATATATACATTACTTAGCAGAGTCATATTACCTCTGCACCTCTTTTTCTGATTTGAAAGAAACAAACCAGGCTTGATGGGCCTCTGCCATTAACAAAGTTATGATTTAGCTTGCACCTATCAAACACAAAATCTTCTGATATCTGCACTGGAAACAAACTAAAAACATAGTTGTCATCTGAGTGATTAGATATGCTGAAATTTTTCATCAGCTTATAGAACACACCTTCAATATCTCTGCCTTCTTTCAATACTGGTAAATCAAGCCTTATTTGACAATACTGATCATTTTGTGATCAATGCAAATGATGGTTACTAGAAAAATCAGGACCCCTAGAGCATTTTATATTGTTACTTGCATTGTAACATTTATCAAAAAAATCTTCCAACTGATAGTAATTACAATCATTCTCAGTTTCACAGCTGGAGTCATCAAAAATTATTTTGTCACTAGTTTGCATAATCAAATCAAAGTCCTCTAAAGAAATTCCCTGCAAGTTATAAACCTTATGCAAACCACCATCTTGCCTGTTGGAGGGAGAGCACCTATCCACACATTCACTAAGTATCTTCACTTTGAATAATTGATAGACCATCCTGAAATGGTTCCATAGATGATTCAAAATCTGAGACAGATTCACAATCCACATAAAAATTCCAATCAGTACTCAACATCATGCCAAGAGCTTCTTCATCCTTTGATTCTTGAAATACACTGATGCTTTCATCATCTGATCTATCATATTTAATTCTATTGCGGCCTAATGACATAGAAGTACAAGAAGAATGAGAATCACACATCAAAATCAGGACCATCTGATTCATACTCTCTGTTAAAATCATCAGTTAAGTTTAGGACATCATCCTTATTTCTCCTAAGTGGGTGGCAGTTGATGGTGAAACTGTCTGGGGATCCTTCCCTAGAAAGGGTTGCATACCCACTTATGTATTTTATAAAACATATAATAATTAACATATGATGAAGCTTATACCTCATTATGGTGAATCAATATAATATAGTTCAAAATTAAGAGTCAGACTACGAAGTCTCTGTGTGTGACATAGGCAAGGCCATCAATGATGAGCCCCTGAGATTTCAGGTCTAGCCCTTAGCATTGCCTTTAAAGTGTTAAATGCAAATAATTCACTTCTTATTGATGATTGATTTATATAAGATATCGATGCTAATTGGAAAGATTAGGTACTAAGAGGGGGGAGGGTGAATCACTACTAACAAACTTCTACCGCTTTCGCACTTGATTAAACTTTAATTCATTAAACATCAACCGATAGACACATTAACTGGTAGTGTTCATAGTATTACTGATATGTTGTAACTTAAAAACATAAAGTAAATAAAAATAACACAGATAGATTCACACAACCATAACAAATAGATTTTGGTCATGTAGAAACCCTTGGTCAGAGGGGAAAACTGCGGTGGGGATGACACCCACAACTCTTCACTGCATATTTTTTTTCCTATTAGGGCTTACAATATGTCACCTTTTGAGTGACTCACCCAGTTAGGAGTGACTAATACATTGTTAAGTGTATCTAAAATCCTATTAAGCCTACTCTGCTAAGAGATTTAATCCCTTCTGTATGACGTTCACCCTGTTAAATGATTTACAAAAAGCTCACACAAATGAACTTATCAGTCTTGTTAGAGAGTACCTGGTTAAGATATTTTACAATACATTGTAGAAACTGTTAGGATTATTCACAAGATAGTAATTGACTTGTATGCACTTCCCTCCAAAGCTTGTCAGATTCCTTATGCTCAAAATTTGTGTTCTCTATTCTTCTCTGATTTTTATTCTCTTCTCTGCTCAATTCATCCTCGTAACTTATTCTTAACAAAAACTCTTCATAATCTATTCCTTGATATTTTTAACTTTGAATCTCCTTCATTTGTCCTTCATTCCTGATCTTTGATCTTAGGGTTAATAAAAAACTTAATCTCAATCTTTCCATACACCATTTTCCTGTTCTTCCGTCTTGTCGGCTGCTTCGTGATTTTCCTTATGATCGATAGCTATTAGCTTCTGAGAGTTAACCTCCTCATTCCGATAACTCTTCCTTCTAACCGATAGTAATTCCGATAGTAATTACTTTGCTATTTGACATCAATGACAAAACTTATCATAATGCCAATGATTTCCAACAATCTTGCCCTTTGGCATTGATGGAAAAAAGTTTGTCATATGTCCTATATACGATGATATAATTCCCCTGTGTTAATAGTGTGTCATATTATTATATACTTCCCTTTATTTTCTTCTACTTCCCCTTAGATTTATTATTATACTTCCCCTTTTTTGGCACTCAATGCCAAATGATATTTGCAAGTGGTGTATCACGATTTAGTCTGCTTATAGTTTAGCCATGATTAACTTAGGCCTATTGAAAATCAAGAGAACAATTATGCGATTATTCTATCCAAAGATCCTTGTCAAGATCAAAGTCTTCCATCTTCTTGTTCTACCACTCCATGTTTGCTTCCACTTTCTACTCTTCCTAAGTCTTTCCAAGCTTCAAACAATCCTATCAAAGAAGGTGCTC
>MU225278.1:1059633-1093085 GCA_018584345.1 Thuja plicata | reverse complement strand
CAATTGTAGTCGCAGTATAGATATGTGGGTATGCTCGGGTGTCAGTCCTTCTCAAATTCTACCAGAAAATGGAAAAGAAAGTATACTCTCAGCAAAAGACAATCTGGAAATGAAGATAGGGCACGAAATTGTTCTTAAATTGCTCATGAAACAGCGATCATGCAAGCCCTCTAATTCTGGAGATGGTTTGCAAATCACCACAATGACTTGCTGGAGCTCGAAAGTGAAATGATCACACTCAATCAAACACTAGCTAACACATTCCAATGTTGAATTCGTCCACAATGCTACCTCGAACAAGAAGAAGATCAGGCCTGCAAATCGAAAGAATGAAACAAGATGCCCTAGGCCGTGGCTTGCATGGGGAAGAGGCTGGAAATGGTGTCCAGAAAGCTCGCCCAGCTCCTCCAATAAAATTCGCACACCAATAAAGTCTCCCTCAAACACCAAAATTCGCACCTCCTTGAAGGAAAACGGACCTGCCAAAAATAATATAAAAAATCAAATGATTTAATTAAAAGTTTTAATCTCCCTTTTAATTAAAATAAAATTCATCTTATTAAATTAAATTAAATTAAATTCCTCCCATTTAATTAAATAATATTCTTCTAATTTATTTAATTAAAAGAAAACCCCCCTTTTAATTAAATAAATAAAAATCCCCACTTAAAGCACTTTATTTATTGAAAAAGGCAGTAAATTAAATAAAAATCCCTTTTTCATCACATCTTCCTAAGTGGTGGGTTTTTGCCTCTTAATCTCAACCATTGATCAATTCTTTTTGCCTCTTAATCTCAACCGTTCACTTTCCTATATAAGGAAATATTTTATTCTCATTTAGAGATCATCTTTTTCATAGTATTGTTATGCTGTAGGTTTGGAGAGCAATTTTGGAGGAGGATTTGAGCACTCAAGCTTGGATATTGCAACTTCTCTATCTTCTTGTCTTTTTCTTCTTGCATCCATGACTATTCATGTAGATTAGATTCATATTAGATTAAATTCATATTTTCTTTCATAGATTAATCATGCATTATTATCATTTAGATTAATTTCCTTTTATGTATTGCAATCATATAGAGTAGATCTCATTTTCATGTATTGAATCTCTCATTTCATGGTGTACTTGCATGGGCACAACTAGTTCAATCTGAGGGCCTCCATTTCAAACCTTTGCACTCCATGACTAGAGAGCTATGAGTCGATATTTGAGGCCTCATTCTTGAGCAACCTTGGATGGAATGACTCATAGAAGTGTGTCATCATTTTAGCACACATTAACCAGCTAGGGTTAGGGCTTACAATCTAAGGAACCTAGATCTCACCTTCGCTCTAATACCACCTGACACAAGGAGGGCTAGTAACTAGGGCCAAAAGCACTCCCAGCTACCAAACCAGCTTGTAGAACACAAGATAAAAGAAACAACATAGAAAGGGAGAGAAGAAATAATAAAACTTTATATTATTTCATCAAACTTATTACATGTTGGGCTATAAGGCCTTCCCAGTTTCGACCATATACATTCAGATGTTTACAGAATAATCTTCATACATGCGAGGTCACAGACCTGCGATATGAATCTGCTAACTCCATCTTCTATTCCCAAATTGATGATCTTTCTAATCTAAGAACATAAAACCAAATAGATACAAGAGTCCACCAAAGAGGTCGACACTTAGACCCTAAAGATCCAACATAGAAAACAACAACGACTCAGATTTAGGTCCACACATATCCCAATGAGAGATCCCAACATTAATTACGCTACAAAAATTAAATGCAAAAGTCGGCCAGAAGATCCAACATCAAATACACAACTTGATAAGAAAGCCAACCGAGCACAGAGACGAGTCAGTAAAAACCCACCGAGTAGCCAAACAACTACCAAGACCCGTCAGTAAAGCAAAACAGAAACAAGTAATCGAGCCCGAGCAAAGAACAAATAAGTCTTTAATCGAGCGAGAAAAAGCAGTGACCGAACACGTTACCGAGCAGCCTCCAACAAGCTACTGAACCAAAGAAAACATATTTTTGCTTGATCAGGATTGCCAACGAACCCAAGATGCTCCTGCATCATAAATATACCATAAGAGCACTAAATATATCATAACAACACATGATATATTTAGTGCTGCTCCAACCATGCCTTCTACGAATATATCATAACATCCTAAATATATCATAACAACACATGATATATTTAGTGTTGATATGATATATTTAGTGCTGCTCCAGCAATGCCTTCTACGAATATATCATAACAACACTAAGATGTATGGTGGTTTTGGATTGAGTTTTAGTTTGTTATTAGAGATTGAATCATGAAGACCTAAACCATATATATGCTCACTTGAGACTTAACATGCTTGACAACACTCACTCTCAATCTAGTAATTTAAATGGTGTCAAAGTAGGGCATCATGTAGGGGCAAAAAAAATTGTTTCTTGATGTTAATATTCTGCATTATTTCTCCATTTCTTAGTTGATCCAGTCATATAATTATATGTTATAATATTTATGTAATAAATGTAGTAAAGACGGTGCATTATTGATATAGGGTTGATGGCTCTTGTAAATGTGACAAATTGTCAATGTGGTGGTGGGTAGTGCATGTTGAAGACTTCGCGAACACAGAGCAACTTTGGATGACAATTTTGGTGCTGCCCAAATAGAAAAAGGGTTGCTAATGTGTATATATTTTATGTTTGTAATGTAAATATTATTCATTATAGAATATGAAGTAATGTGGATTGGGTATCATAGGGAAACAATGACTATAAATACTTTAGCTGGGTTGATGATGATCCGTCTGCATCTATCCGCCCACCTCCACTTATCCGTGATGAAGGGTTTGAGTGCAAATTGTGTCAGGCTAGGGAAAATGCCGAAATTATATTTTTACTACGCCTTCTTTGTATTGTAATCACATGTCTTTGCTGGGACCATATGCAGAGATGAGCTTAGAAATTAGTCGCTTACTATTTTTAATTGTAATTTATTTTTGATTTAGTATGGATATGGCGTAACTTATTTTTGCCTCAAGTGAGCATATATATGGTTTAAGTCTTTTTTACACTAATTATTATTCCTTTCATGTTTATGGCTATGGTTAGCCTCAATCTGTTGTCACTCACATGATTTAACATATATAGTGTTTTCTTGGTTAATTTTCTTACTGGACATTGCTTTGTAGAATTATAACCCAGGGTTGTAGAGAAATTATGAGGTTAACAGAGATATATCATGTATGAACTCATTTAATTTGTCGTATTTTGCTCCTGACAAGCGTGATTCATTTAGGGAAGAATCCAATTAGGCCAATGAAGGTAATATAATTAATAGGATTTTTTTTTAACTCATACAAAAGTTAGCAACTGAATGTACTTTATTAGGGGTTACAATTTATATGATTTTTTCATTAAAATATTATAGGGATTGTGGTACTAATAAAAGCACAAAGTAGTCGTATGCTCTATGTATGCAGGATCCACATACAAAAATGAACTTGGGGCATGAAAGAGCGTCAAAGACTCATCAAACTATAAATTTATAACACTATATTTGCATTACGTAAATGAGGAATGCCTTATTCATTTATTTGTAATTTCATATCTGCATTATGTAATGATGAATGCCTCATTTATTTATTTGATGTCTTATAAAGTTTTCTTTTTGGGGCTAGATCAGAGGTTTTCTCCACCCGACTCTTTCCTACCGATGTCCCTAGTGAGCTGGGTTGTAGGCAACATTTTGAAAAAAAGTAATTAATAAAATCAATAGCTTGTTTATAGTGATGACATGTGTATTTTGGAGTTTGTTATTTTATAAATTTGTATAGAAAAATAAGAAATATATTAAAAACGTTCTACAAAATGTTAAAATTTTAAAAAACTTATAAACATAACTTCTTAAAAACTATACAATTAACCTTATTCAAACAAATTAAAAAATATGCTTGTTTATAGGGATGCCATAGAAAAATAAAATAAATATTAAAAAAAACTCCCACAAAATGTTAAAAATGATACTCCTATAGAGTTATTTTGTTGTCATTAGTTTTGTCAAATTCATATTGACTAAGTAAATCAGTTGTTGAAAGGAGAAGAATGTATAAGAGCAGTCGGTAAAGCAGAAATAGTCACACCGAGCAAGCCAAGCACCGAGCAGTGCATAACAATTACTGAGCCATTGAGTTATGAAGTAAGTTATTGAGCAACGAACGACATGAACAAATTTAGTAAACATGAGTCAGATCGACATTTAATGCAATACCACGACAATCTAGAAGATTCTAATGCAGAAGAAGAAGCTAGTTACAAGATCTACGATCGAGAAAATTCAAGGTTTTATGGTGAAGATCAAGTGAAAAAAATAATGGTTTTATTTTCAAGAACAGTGCAAGTCCCAGATAATAGTTATACGATTCACCCCTCCCCTCTCAGTACTTAGCTTTCCATAGTTAATCCAACAAAAAACATAATTATATTTAAAAAAAATTCAAAAATTAACATTAATTGTTTAAAAAAACATTTCAACTTCTGTTAAAAAAAACATCATGACGACAACAACATTTGTTTCTTGAACATTAAATTTTAAACTTGACTATTGCTACAAAATACATGGCCCGAGACCGCCAGCTTTGTGAAATAATCCTCAATATTAATGAGCTTTTGAAACCTAACACGGGAACAGCTAAATTTTTAAAAGGAACTCCCAACTGTTTTAGTTCTTCGGTTTCGGTTTCGGTTTCGGGAGACATTGGCAACCTGTATGTCTGCCTAGGGTTTGTAAAAGGATAAGCAGAAGATTTGTATATGTGCCTAGGGTTTGTTAAAGGTTAAACAGAAGACTTGTATATGCGCATAGGGTTTCTATAAAGTTCAATAGAACACTTATAGGGTCAGGGTTTCATCATCCGCCTTCCTTTGCCGTCGACATTTGTTTTCTTATCTTTTCCATCGCAGCTTTAGATGATGAAATTATCAGGTAAACAACATTATGCAATTGATTCTTTTTTCGTTTTTGTTACAGTTTTGACATTTACGCCGAGTGGTGTGGTTGTGTTTGTAGGTACGGCAATGGTGTATCACAGAGTACGATGGAAGATTGCTATTGAATTTTGTTTCCAGAATGGACGAAATTGGAAAGATAGGTAAGAAAAATACAGAAGAATTGCTAAAATTTTCAAATGCAGTGCAGAAATATTCAAAATTAAAATAGAGATATTAGTTTAAAACGGATCTATGGAAGGGCACCACAAATGCTGTTCTGAATTAGTAAAATTAAATCAGTGATTATTCCCGTGGAATATAATGAATTTGATTTCTTATTCAAGTAGAGCCATAGAATTGTTTAATTTAATTTTATGGTAGAGCCAGGGTTTTTTCCACCCCACTTAAATTGCACATTTAGTTTTTTTTTTCAACTTGCTATTCTACTGGACATTGAACGTTGGTAAATATTGTTTGTAATACGTGGGATGGATTCCGATTTGGGCAAATTTTCACAAACTGAAGTTGATCTGTCTCGTTATGTTCTGTATTTGATCTAATTTTAACTTTTTATTATATGTCGATGTGGCTCTCTAATTTGGGAACTCCAGAGATTTCTTCCACATGCCCACATCATTGACAATTGAAAACAATCGTTTTTTTTGCTTGGAAGTATTTGTCGAGCCCCTTTCTTTTAATTTTTTTGGACGTCTCGTGCAAGGGCCAAAACATATAAATAACATTTGTTTCTTATATTTCAATGATGGTTATTATAGTTACTGTAAATTCTAAACCGTAAGGGCCTTCTTTATTGTAAATTTTAAACTGAAAGATTTACGCTAAGACAAGTTGCAATTCATAACATATATTTTGGAATTCACAGACTAATCAATTATATAAGAACCAGCAGCGCTGGACTGTGCATGTACTGGTGTAGTTCAGAATTCAGATCTGCCATACAGAGACAAGTCACTTCCATACAGAGACAAGTCATTTGTTTGCAATGGTGTTTCTATTGTCTCCCGACACCATTTTTCCAGTTTATTTTCTACTATGGAAGCTGATGGTATTGAAAGCCCAGACATGAATTTGGAGATGCCGCTGAACTATTAAAGAGAGCTTATCACAAGGGGTATTTTATCTTTCTTCCCAGAAACCAGTGTCGTGGCCCACATTTAGAAAGAGCTCGAGTCATATATTGCAACTTGAGAATACTAAGAAGTTGAAACATGATAGCTCAAAGTTTGAAAGCTTTGGATGGTCTTCTCTGTGTGAGATTGACTGCATAACAAAAGTAGTTCTCAAAGGCCACATTTGGGGAAGAAGCACAAGCAGATGTTAAAGGAGCTGAAAAAGAGAGACATAATTGGAAATCCTGAGAAGCAAATGATGGAGATAGGTATATGCCAAAAGAAACACAAAAAGTCATTGACTACAAACCAACAAACAATTGAGCTCAAGACATGTGACAAGGTATTCATCTCTTAGGATTGTTTTGAATCACACGTTGCTCAGAAAAAATATGCTGCATATAATGAAAAGTTCTAAAGCTTCTTCAAAAGTTAATGATGATAGTAAGAAATGTGCATTTTTCTGATTGAAAGAACACCATGTTTGGATTATCAGCCAAAAAAGTTGAGAAAAAACTTGAAGGGCTAAAGATGTCATTAATTCGGATGCTACAAGTGAGAAGTTTGATATTAAGGAAAATGCAGAGCTTAAAGAGCAATAGCAGATGGAAGGAGCAGACAAAAAACATAACATGTCAACGAAGTTGAAAAAATTCAGCAAGAAAGAATGTAAGATATGTGATATATCGGTATACTGTCAAGCTGATTTTGAATCACATATCGCTGGGAGAAAACATGCTAAGATGCTGAAAATTTTAAATTTCAGATTTTTTGAATCACTTTTTAAGAGCAAAGTTAATAGTAAGGAATGTGCAAATGTTCATGCCACGGAGTCAGTAAGATCTGATTATGGATCGGTGCTCAAGGATAATGTAGATAAAATAGTTGATGACATTTTGGAGCTTATAGATGGGTTCGAAAGCTAACAGTGACAAAGATGTTCGAAGAGAAAATGCAGATATTAAGGAGAATGTTGATATTCCTGATGGTAAAGATAAGAAACCTGAATTAGATGTCAGAAAGGACGAGGAAAACACAGAGACCGAGTACTTTGATAGTGAGGAAGATAGCAAAAATGCTATTAATGAATTTGCAAATATTTATTTCAAAGAATCAGGAGCTGCTGATTATGGTCCAGTGTCCACAGATAAAGGATGATGTGGATAAAATAGTTGAATCCTTGTTTGACCTGATTATGGTTGATTTTGATTAACAGGAGCTTCTGATTATGGTTTATTCTGATTCATTTTTGAAGACTAATGTAGAATTTAAGGCCAAATAGTGTTTAGAATAATTATTTCATAGCTTTTGGCAGAATGTTTGACCTCCCCTTCTTATGTCAAGAATCGGCTTGGTCACATTTCAATATTTTTGGCAAGCGCTTGCCTATCATTTTTCTGGGCACTAGCAGACAAATGATTTTGTGAGTGTAGGTGAAAATCATGAGTGCCTATCATTTTTCTGGGTACTAGCAGTCAAATAATTTTGGAGTGTAGGTGAAAATCATGGTCTTACTCAAGTATTGCACCAAAAAAAAGTCACTTGTTCAGGTGTAACTTAACAGGCATCTATAGTGTTACATCACTCTTTAATGGACGAGCAGAAGATTTATAATATGGTGGATCTAGAACACAAATATATCACAGCACAGAATCGGTCAGCATTCCCTCCACTATATTGAATGCTTCTAGAATCCAAATCCCTCGACACTCCATAGGTTGTTGATAATAGGATATAAGTGTGACCAGGGAAACTAGAGTGCTCCAGAATGGCGCAGTCTGTGTAATTTCAGTAGTTATGCTCAGTTTAGACTTCTCAGTGACTAGCTGCAGCCTTCTGTATAGCAATGATCAGGAAGGGACTGGTGTGACTCTCAAAATATAATCAAGCTTCTCCAATAGTCTGAAGATACATGGTGCTCCAGAAATTAGTGAAAATTCCTTTTAGATTGAATGTGCAAACCTGATCACTTAACCTGCAAATGGATCAGTGTTCTCAATCAGCACTTAATCTCTGTATCAATTGGCTCAATCAATTCATTTCAACTTGCTCAAACTTATGTGCGAAAGAACTCTATGTTATTTAAGATATAGAAAGATCTTTAACAGGTATGTTGCTGAAAACTCTTGTATGGGAGATTTACCTTAAACCCTGAAGTGAAGAAAGCATGATTTTCAATTTATCAATCAGAATACTCTTTGAAATGTCAACTTGAAATCTATTGTTTCTTGACTACCGATTTAGGCTTGCATGCTTTTCTCTTTCAGAAGCTTGTTTCCAATTCTTTAATGATCACTAGAGTGCTTGCTTTAGCCTTGTTGTGAATCATGGCTTTGAGCATGCAATCTCCAGTGATGGACTATGATAGTGTATAGCCATAGGAGAAAACACTACAATGATTCAAGAGAAAATTGTATAGTAGATTTTAAAGAAAAGTGAATGAGATAAGGAACATAAAATGGAAACAAAATATATCTCTATCTTCATCTGTTAAAATTTAAAGCTGTTATCCGATATGCATAGCAAAACAGATGCAGATAGAGCATGGCGACCAAAACCACAACAACCTTTAATGATGGATCTTGAAAATTCAAATGTACTTAAACAGTTACCAGAATTTCTTGCACACATTAATCGAATAAAGCATAATTTGAAAGACTCAGAAAAAACCATATTAATATAGATGTCTAGGTCTGCATTGTGAACTTCCATCAAACAATTCCACTTTCAGAATTTACGTATCATTGCCCATTTTTGGAAGAATGAAAACAATTACGACTCCAAGGTCATTATTGAAAACCATACAATATTATTTTTGCTTCTGAAGGATGTTTCAAGCTATTACAAATAAACATACAAATCAGTGGTTTGATCTTCTACAAGGTCTGAGTGAGCTGTACATAAATATTCTTAGATTTGTCTTTGATATACAAACAATAGAACTGAGCACTTGTGCACTTACAGATTTCCGCCTTCAATAGGTTTGCTGCTATTTGCAAACCAACATTGGGTCGGTCTAACAATAAAGAAAACAAAAACATAAATCTACTAATTAAATAAATTAATCTTGGTTGGCTCAAGAGGCCATTATTAAATAGAAATTTTCAATAATCTTATTTATTTCAAATTTCAGCGTGTCTAAATGAAAAACAAAAAAAAGAGAAAACCAATGTTGTTAGCCAACACCTCTTGGTTGAGCAGCCTTCTGATTTGGGTTCATGATAGTAGTTCCATCCCATAATTGCTTGACCTCAAGTAATTTCAGATTAGGACGTCTGAATTTTTCTATCCCTTCCCATGTTGCATTTTCAGGTGGAAGTCCTTTCCATTTCACCAAATACTTGGAAATTACCTTGTTCTTTGGCCTCTTTTCCCTCACATTCAGCACTGTCTCAGGCTCAAGAATCAGTTTGCCTTAATAGTCAAGTGGGGATAACTCAGTTGAAAGGGTAATTTGCTGTCCAAGGGCCTTCTTAAGACATGGAATGTGAAAGGTGTTGCGGATTCTGCTATTAGCTGGTAGGTCCAACTCATATGCTAATTGTCCTATCTTCCTTACCACCTTGTAGGGTCCATAGAAATTCAGTATTAGCTTCTCGGCTCCATTCCCTTTGATTGAAGACTGGCCATAGAGTTGTAATCTTCAAAATACCATATCACCAACCTCAAAGATCCTTTTGGCTTGATGTCTATCAGCATATAGCTTCTGCTGATTTTGGGCTTGCTGTAAATTCTCCTTAAGGGACTCTAGGATGTCCCTACTTTGTTGCACCGTATCTTTAGCACTTGGTACTCTACTATAGCTAAGAAGCAAAGCCACGAATGAAGTAGGCTCATAAATATAAAGTGCCTTAAAAGGGGACATACCAATGGACATGTGGTAAGTTGTGTTGGGGCCACTCATGCGGGTCTTTCCACCTAAACCCTTTAACTTGGCCTAAATATGGCAACGGTGTATCACAGAGTACAGTGGAAGATTGCTGTTGAATTTTGTTTCTAGAATGGATGTAATTGGAAAGATTGGTAAGAAAATTACAGAAGAATTGTTAAAATTTTCAAATGAAGTGTGGAAATCTTTAAAATTAAAATACACAGCTATTAGTTTAAACTTCAAAACAGATCTATGGAAGGACATCAGAAATGCAGTTCCAGCAGTAGAATTAGTAAAATTGAATTGGAAATTTCTCCTCTCAAATATAATGAATCTGATGTCTTATTCAAGCAGAGCCAGAGGTTTTTTAGTTCAATTTTATTATAGTAGAGCCAGGGTTTTTCCCACTCCTTTAATTGCATATTTATTTATTTATTTTCTCTTGCTATTCAAACTGACCGTGAATTTTGGTAAATGCTGTTTGTAGTATGTGGGATGGATCCACCATTTGGGCAAATTTTGGCAACCTAGAATTGATCTTTCTCATTCTGTTTTGTATTTTGTATAATTTCAACGTCTTATCATATGTTGATGTGGTTCTCTAGTTTGGGAACTCCAGGGATTTTTTTCATATGCTCATACTATTTGACAATGGTGGACAATTGTTTTTTGCTTGGAAGCATTTGTCAAACCTCTTTTTTTAATTTTTATTGGAAGTCTTTTGAAAGGGCCAAAATACATAAATAACATTTGTTTCTTATATTTCAATGATGTTTGTTAGAGCTTGACTGCAAATTTCTTAACCATAAGGGCCTTCTTTATTGTTGGACTGTATATCTCTTCTGTAATTCTAAACTTAAAGGTTTTATTTCTCACTGTAATATATATTGGACTGTAAACCATAGTTACCGGATTCGCACTCCCTGCCCCTGTATCCTGGTGCGGATGTGCAGGGGGATGCGTCTGGATGTGCATCCGGGATCACCTTTTGAAGGAGATCAGCCTCCATTGCCTGGTTTATGCAATGTACTGAAGTACCAAGTTCAGGAGTGTGGTAATAATCATTAATATATTCTAGAAGACATCGATACTCAAGAAGGGGGCCATATAGCAAAAAAATATGTTATGCATCATGACAATCAGTCATTTTAGATGCTGTATAAATGGATTTATTTTGCCGTTAGGCAACATTGTTAGACTGTGTCAATTAATCATAGTTTTCTTAGTCAATTTGAAGGTAGTAATCCTCATTTAGGTCCACATGCTTCCCTCCTATGTACCTAACCACTTGAATTTTTCTGTCTAATTTGTATACCTGAGATCAGACTGTCAAGCGTTCTGTAAAAACCACTATTTTGTGTGGATAATATGTATGGATGTTATGCTAATCATAAGTCCAATGGCTTATGCCAGTTGTTCAATCCTGCACTTGTTTAGTAAATGGATTGCAGGGGTCCATAAGACTAAACCTTGGAAGAGCCAAGCTCTTGGCAGATGATAGCCTGTGTATAATAGTATATACAAGCAATAAATTGTAGAACTGTCTCTGCATGATGCAAAGTTGAGACAGAAAAGAAAGATGAGACCATGAGCAGGTGAGTAATTTCATGTCCATGCAGATGATAGCCTGTGTATAATAGTATATACAAGCAATAAATTGTAGAACTGTCTCTGCATGATGCAAAGTTGAGACAGAAAAGAAAGATGAGACCATGAGCAGGTGAGTAATTTCATGTCCATGTAATTTCGTACTATGTGTCATCTCCACTTTTCTAAAGATTTTTATAAAGTCAGGTCCCACGTATAAAGGTTTGAGTGTTGGTAAGGCATAGTGATATGTGCCACTGTCATCTGTTTTCCTATATTTTTGATTAATTTTGCATATTTCTTTAATTTTTTGTACACATACACACATCCAACCCCCCCCCCCCCAAAAAAAAGAAGAAAATCACGTATCTGTGCACCGGGTGCTTGTACCTGNCCCCCCCCCCCCCCAAAAAAAAGAAGAAAATCACGTATCTGTGCACCGGGTGCTTGTACCTGCATCCGTACCTGGATTCGAATCGGTAACTTAGCTCTAAACAATGTGATAAATCAATCTGGTACTTCCTTTTGCTCTTACAATAAACCAGCTATATGGAGGGTAATCAACTGTCAAAAATTCCGCAATTTTAAACTGAAAGATTTACACTAAGACATGTGGCAATTCGTAACATTTCTTTTGTAATTTACAGACTTCTTAATTATATAAGAACCAGCAGGGCTGGACTGTGCATATACTGTATCAATTAAATGTCTGTATGGTCAAGAATTCAGACCTATCATACAGAGACAAGTCACTTGTTCAGGTGCAACTCAACAGGTGTCCATAGTGTTGCATTTTCTCTTTGATGGATGAGCAGAAGATGTCCCTTACAGCCTGCAGATCTACAATATGGTGGATCTAGGGTGCAAATATACTACAACACAAAAAGGTTCAAAATTCTCTCCACTAGATTGATGCTTCTAAATCCCTTGCCACTCCATAGGTTGCTGATTATAGGATATCATTTTGACCAGGCCCGCCAGAGTGCTCCAGAATGGTGCAGTCCGTGTAATTCTAGCAATTGTACTTAGGTTAGACTCCTCAGTGACTAGCTGTAGCCTTCTGTATAGCAATAATCAGGAAGTGACTGGTGTGATCATGCTTCTTCAATAGTCTGAAGATCTGTTGTGCTCCAGAAATTATAAAAGTTCCTCTCAGATTAATTGTGCAAACCTGATCGCTTAACCTGCAAATGGATCAGTGTTCTCAATCAGCACTTAATCTCTATATCAGTTGGCTCAAACAAGGCACGGGTTTTGTCCTAATCTTGTATGTTGCAATCAAGCAAGATCAAATTCCCTATGCCAAAATGACAAGCAAGATCGAAAATATTCCTGACTGGTTTTAGGCTTGGGTCCAAAGTTGGTGCCAAGATCTGAATATATATTCAAATCTTTGTGCCAACTTTGGCCCTCCTATATATATATATAGTTAAGGTTGACTGGAGAAAAGGGACTTGACTAACTATCAAGCTCTTGTTCATTATACTACAAAAAACCTCTGTTGCATTGGATATTTGTGCTATAACCATAAGGACTAAAGGAATGAAATAATAAACAATGTAAAGCAAACAATGATTGCTTGTCATCCATTGCAAGCATATGCCTAATTGCTGCTTTTATCAGATTTTAATGAACTCAAGCTAGCGATGTAGGCAGTTCTCATTCTCATTTGTTTTAGAAATTTTATTTTTTAATTTGGTATGTTTGATTATCTTTTTGATTTGACTTTTAGTTTTGCTGTCACAAAGTAAGTTAATATTATTTTGGTGTGACTTTCTGTTTAGATAATAGAATTGAGGTTATTTAAGGGTATCTACCTAGCTTTTGCACTTTTTCTTGATTGTGTAGGTTCTCAGAGCTAATGTCCTTAAAAAAAGTTCTTTAATTTAGTTTGCTTTGAAACGTCATTTTGAATCAAGGCTTTAACACTTGGACTTGTCCCCGTGTAAAGTACTTCAGCAAATAAATTTATATGTATTGAGGTTTGAAAGTAAATCTGTATTAGTCTCACCCTAATCTTGTCCACTAGCTCTATATTTAAAATTGTTTCATCATTTAATGTATGCTCGTGGAATTTGAAGGGTAAATTCTTATGTTTACTTAGTGCGATTATCATAGCTTCAAGTAGTAACTTGTGATACATTGGTCCTGAATTCAGGGAGTGAAGTTTCACAGTACTGTATGTAACAGAAGGGTTCCTTATATGGATTTTGTTTACTTATTTTGTTCTGTAATTGCAGCTTCACAATTTTTGGTTGAAGGGAGTTTCAGTCTTCCTTTACCTTTTCCTGAGTTATTGTTTATGTTTTATATAGTTCACAAGCCACACATTTTCAATCTGTTACTTAAGTAGTTAAGATCTGTTGTTTGATGATTATGGTTAGGTTCGAGTTCCATATTTTCTATGTGTAAACAAATTCTTTTGACAGCTGCCAAATACAATTAAATGTTGGTATTGGCACTCGTGCACAAAGTTACTGCAAATTTTATAATATGATTTCAGCAGCATGATATGGATTCTTGTTTGTTAACAGCTGGAGTGAAGAAGCAACAAAACAAAGGAATAGAGTTGTTGAAAACAACAACAACAACAAGTATTATGGTCTTTTGCTTTTTCAATGTCTTAGGCAAAACAACACTGGCCATTGGTGATGTTTTCAAAAGCTTTGGGAAAACAACTCTAGCAATTGTTGGTGTTTTTGAAGGCTCTGGCAAGACAACAATAGCCATTGTTGTTGTATTTGTAAGCTTCAGAAAAACAACTCTAGCAATTGTTATTGTTTCTAGAGGCTTTGGGAAGACACCGCTAGCCATTGTTAACATATTTAAAAACTTTGGAAAGACAACTCTCGCAATTGTTGGTATATTTAGAGGCTTTGGGAAGACAACGCTAGCCATTTTTGATATATTTAAATGTTTTGTAAAAACAACAGTAGCAATTGATTGTGCTATTGGGGGCTTTGGAAAGACGACACTAGCTATTTTTGGTGTTTACAAAAGCTTTGGAGAAACAACAGGAGCAACTGTTGATGTTTTGATGGGCTTCTGCAAAACAGAGCAAGTTCTTTTTGGTGGGAGTCTTTGGCAAAACAACAGTAGCTATTATTGATGTTCCTAGAGTTTTGACAAAACAGCATTGGCTTTTGTTTAGGTTTTGATAAAAACCACTTGTTACCGCTTGATTGCCAAATTAAATCTCAAAGACTACAAATTGAACGGGTGCTACATGTAGTATATAGCTATTTGCTGTTTTGTCTTTAAATGTTATTGCTTTTATAAGACAGTCAGTTTTTGCTAAATAATAATTTAATTTAGCATAATCATCATGAAACTGTTGAGACAGTGAGAAATAGAATATTGAGAGGCAATCAGTGAGCATTATTTGATTAAATGGAAGGTTGCATGCATACAATAAGAATGGTTAGTTATGTTCAAAACAACAATAACCATTTACTAAACAATTCTGAAAATTAAATGCTCATAAATAAAAATAATGTTACTTTTTTATTATTCATTTACAACTGTGTATATATTATGATGTAATAGGTTAATATTATTGTATTATGCTCCAACATTGAGTTGTATGAAGTTCTTGTATGTTTTCACCTCAATATCTAAGAATGAAAGGAGGGATGTACATTTAAATTGTTTAAGGAAAACAAAATATAGTACCTGGAAAGTCTATTTTAGTGGCTTACGTAGATATCTATCAATCCATTTATCAACATTGATTCACTGGGCCAGTAAACTAGAAATAGACTTGAAAAGTCAAATGTAACGAGCAAAAATTATCTATGAATCTATGTTCCACGGTGTTTCATGGATGGGACAGGGGGATGGCAGGGGACATGTTTCTGGGGCGTTTCCTAAAGAGCTAAAAATAGGGGATGGCAGTATACAAATTTTTGAATATATATATGTTGTGTGTATATTTTTTTTTCAAAATATATTAAGATATCATAGATAGAGAGAGGGAAAGAGAGATATCTCAATAATTGATAACAACAAGACAATATGTAAATAAATCAGAGCAGCAGTAGTATAACAACATAATAATTATAGCACTAGTATAAATCACGAGCTTAAGTATAACAACATTATAACAATAGTCTCAGACATCAAAACCATGGTCTCTCAATATGAATATCCAAATCAAAATGTCTCTAACGTGTATCCAGAAGTCTCAAACATCAAAATATATCAGGCTACAGGAACAACCTATGTGAATTAAGCCTCATTCTGGCCTATGAAACACAAATTCGAACCTTGTGACATAGGTAAGAAGTAATATGTTTTCATTTTGATCTCCGTTTATAAATTTAGGGTTAAGAAGACATATGCATGCCCTTGTGGGCCCAATGTTGGTGCTTTGACAAAAATAATTTTTTTTTTTTTTTTTGTTTTTTAAAGCCCAAAATCGTCCCAAGACACAAGGGATAGCAAGCCTTTTCGGGACGTTTTGGCATCCCATAGCCATTTTGAGGTTGTCTAGACATCTCTAAATGTTCATGGATGTTTTGTGGCGTTTCCGACGACTTTTGGCAATTGGGGACAGTTGGGGGACATTTCGTTTATGTCCCCCTTGTCCCCGAAACGGGGATGGGGATGGGAACGGGGGGTTGGGGGATGGGACGCATCCCCGTGTAACATAGAAAATTATCTAAATATTCTTTTTACATTTTTTATGAATGTTTATATCTACTGATCCAGTTGTTTGCACCATGGTACATTCATTCCCGTGGAAACTAGGATTTTAGAATTGAGAAGCAAATAAGACAAGAAAATTTATCAAACGATTTTCTTAAAATTTAAGCTGTATATTGTGCTTTATGATATTTTGTGGACACATATTAAATGGAGCTTCATTATATGGGCCGAGCTAAAGTTTTTTTGAGATTATCTTAAGTTTTTTTTACAAAGGAAATAATTGATATGTATTTTAAATCTTCTCGGTGACTATTAATTGTTCATTCTATTTTAAGATAGGAGCATTAGGACCTTGGCATACAAATTGTAACTGTTCTGTGTTAGAAATCACATCCATTTCCATTTATCAAATTAGGAAAAACAAACACTTGGAATGTGCCATTGGTATATATGGCACTCTTAAATTTTAAATCTAAGAGATGTACCTTGGCATGGAGAACTGTCGCTTGATTTATATTTTTCTGAAAAGCTAAAAATCATTTTTTTTTGTAACCAACGGCGTGTGAGTGAAACAACTGATCTTTGAAATTGCAGGAGTCTGTATCTTTCCAGTGAAGAATATAATGATTCTTTGAATATTTATTGGATTTGATAATGGATGCACAAGTGCAGTGCCAAATAATGATGACATTGACCAGATAAAAATCTTGTGTCAGTTCGCTGAGAGGTCTTAAAAACAATTTCTTTGGTAAGAATTATCCTTTTGCATAAGATCTCTCAAAATTTGTTTCTCGATACATGCGGCTCCGTTTGGTTGAGGGGTGGAATTGGATTTTGATTCCCAAAACCAGGATTTGGGTTCAAATCCGCCATTTGGTGTGTTAAAACAATAACCCGAATATAGTTTCCATCTTAGAATTTTGAGCAAAAATGAGGGTTTCCAACTTCCACCCAAATAGGTGGAATACGATTTCAAAACCTGGTTTTATGTTTTTTTTAACATCATTTTATAATTTCGTCGGCTATTGATGGGATGATTATCAATGTTGCTGATGTAATGGCAGGAGCTGTTACAAATCCTTTCAATAGTGGTTATTTCCAGTGGCAGGCATCTGTGCCATTGGAAGCGGTTTCAGACTGCCCGGGAGTTTATGGCTCGGGGGCTTACCCTGGGTTTCCTAGTAAACCAGCCAGAAGTTAGAAGATATTATAAACGCCATGCCCTTGCCCACAGTTCTATTGTGCTGTACAATATTGAAAACAAAAGTGGAATTGTGATGCGGGAGAATTACGCTCTTTCCATAATCTGTGGACGACTGAATATAATCTTTGTGGATGACTGAATATGACTCTTCCATCTCTGTTTTGTAGGGAATAGGGGGCCTCTGGATTTGCAGTTTCTATCGTGACTTGCAAGGAGACGAAAGCCATGCCAGAATTGTAGAATATGAAAAAGCTATTGTTCTCTGTATTAAATCTCTGAAAACTGAAATTCCCACTGACAATTTGCACCAGGAAAATATAGACTAAAGCAAACACAATTTGATGAAAACCCATTTAGACGCTAATGAGGACTGACACTTCAGAATGACATCGGCCAAATCAATTCTGGAGAAGAGGAAGACGCTGTAAACTCGGGTCAAACTTGACAACCAAAAAGCAGAAGATGGATTGACTCATTCATCTTCTAGGTCAACCAAACGGTCCAAACTATATCCAGAAGATGCAAAACCGGAATTTCAAAACCCTATTTTGAGATAATCAGGTTTTGAGTCCAATTCCAATTCCCAAACCAAACGGGGTTATTCCCTTTCAGTTGTAACTTGTAAGCTATGCGCCAAATTACATGTAGTACCTTTTAAGATGTGTGTTAATTACAGGACTCCGTTCCAGTTTGGGACCGTTGAAGTAGATAATGCAACGCTTTTAGAGCCCTCCATAAATAAATTTTATTCGACAAATCAAAGCAGCTTCATTATTTGGGCCGAGCTAAAGTTTTTTTGACATTATCTTAAGTTTTTTTTACAAAGGAAATAATTGATCTGTATTATAAATCTTCACGGTGACTATTAATTGTTCATTTTATTTTAAGATAGAAGCAGGAGGACCCTGGCATACAAATTGTAACTGTTCTGTGTTGGAAATCACATCCATTTCCATTTAACAAATTAGGAAAAACAAACACTTGGAATGTGCCATTGGTATATATGGCACTCTTAAATTTTATATCTAAGAGATGTACCTTGGCATGGAGAACTGTCGCTTGATTTATATTTTTCTGAAAAGCTAAAAATCATTTTTTTTTGTAGAAACCAACGGCGTGTGAGTGAAACAACTGATCTTTGAAATTGCAGGAGTCTGTCTCTTTCCAGTGAAGAATATAACGATTCTTTGAATATTTATTGGATTTGATAATGGATGCACAAGTGCAGTGCCAAATAACGATGACATTGACCAATACCTGTAGTCCCTTTTAAGATGTGTGTTAATTACATGACTCCGTTCCAGTTTGGGACCATTGAAGTAGATAATGCAA
This sequence comes from Thuja plicata, assembly GCA_018584345.1. NCBI lineage: Eukaryota > Viridiplantae > Streptophyta > Pinopsida > Cupressales > Cupressaceae > Thuja > Thuja plicata. The sequence continues at coordinate 1,074,321 of MU225278.1, read as the reverse complement.
CGCTTTCAGAGCCCTCCAGAAACAAATTTTATTCAAGTAACAAATCAAAGCATTTCTTGAACATAAAATCAGATGCATTTTAATGATGATAGGAACCCTCTGGTTTTGGTGAAATCTATGATTGCATGCAAGAGAAATTGCATTCTAGCATAAAGTTCCTAGGTATGGATGGTAATAGGTGTCTCTTATTCATACTAAGTCCTTTGACCACATGAATGGTACTTGGAATACTAGTTATGAAATGATGTATAACAATATAAGAACTACTAATACCAAATACTTGAGCATAACAAAATTGCAACATGAACTATTGAACATTCAACGTAGTAACCTAGTTATGAAATGATGTATAACAGAATAAGAACTAATAATACCAAATACTTGAACATGCAAAATTGCAACATGAGCCATTAAACATTCAACATAATCAAATTATTAAATACAAATTATTGAATTATCGATTACTATTAGAAATTCAAATCATCAGCAAATAGAACATTTTGATTTATATTCTTAGTTTTATAAAAACTATCATAAAGATGATTACAATGAGTAGCATGATATCAAAATGAGTACAAAATCATGTCAAAATGTAGTGATGAGAGGCCTCTAATCATCTCTCAAGGCAAACTCTAGTCATTTTTTTCATGTTGACGTTGGTTGAGGGATGCCTAGGTGTCTCATGGACGCCCCAACGACTAGGCGGTGGTGGGAGGGCAGTGGTGAGGGAATTTGGGAACACCAAGTCCTTGGGTTACATTGAAAATACTAGGAAAATATCAATTGGACTACTTCTAAAGAAAAGTTCAAACTAAATTTTGATGAAGTAACAAGGGGTAACTGAGGCCCTTTTGGTGTAGGATGTATCATAATGGATGGCTATGAAAAAATGATACGGGTTGCCTACAAAAAAGAAAAATCAATTTTATTGTCTCCGCCCCATACTTGTTATGGTAAATCGATGTCATTGTATTAAATAGAGGAGATGAAAGCTCCCTAAATAGATTTACAAGGACGACGTTTCTAAAATAAACAATCGCGAACTAAAGATGAAAATAGAAACTACCTAATAAACTAAAGACTAACTAAGATGACCATTAAAAAAATATTACAATATTCTAATACCCTCTCTTAATGGCCATCGTCTAACTGTTGTCTTTGTTATGATTTGATTTTGAGTATGTAATTCTTTTAAAATTTGATGTATATGAGAGATAATTTCTCACTAGAATATTATCTAATCAATGTTGATCTCCAATAGGTATATAAAATTTATAGATAATTTCTCCTAGAATATTATCTAATCTATATTGATCTCCAATTGATATATAATATTAAATCTCACTATATATATATATATATAAAATTTTACATGTATAATTCTCACTAATATATAAATAAGACTTGAAAATGTATTTCACCGATATGAAAAGAAGACTGAATGTGTATTGTTGTGATGATAAAAATGAAGTGGATTTGACAATACGTATATCTTGTATGTCATGAAGAAGCATACCTCTTCGTGAGACATCCCAATAATATTAATCATAACATAAGTCAATGTTATCAACTTAACCATTGTTAATGATCATCGTTACCTTATGACAACCGATATCAATATCGAACCACAACAATGTGAATAATAAATAGAATGAAGTTTGGAGATTAGTTGATATTGGCTGACGATGTCATTATCAATAAGGATAATCACAGTTGACATTATCATTATTAACAATGATCTCAATCACAGTTGTTAATAATCGACAAAATCATTTGATAGTGATCTCAAACATAGTCGATATCATTATCGATAATGATAGTCACAGACAATAGTTTTGATTAAGTAAAGACAGGTTTTACAAGGACCCAAAACTTTTAAACAAAGTTTTACAAATTTTCAATAGAGATCAACAACAACTGTGCCATAGCACCAAAAGAGGAAAGCAAAAAATACTAGCCAACTAATAGCCTAACTAAAAAGTCCCACAGATAAATAGAAAAAGACAGGGACAACAAAAAAAGACAGGCCCTAAAAAAGTCACAAACAATAGTTGATATCATTACCGATAATGATAATAGCAGTCAATACCATAATTCAGATTCATTTTTAGTCGATACCATAAGCGACTATATTATCAACTTAGTAATATTAAGTTGGTATTGTTATCAACTTCTTTAATAATTATAGTTGATAACAATATCTTAAGTTGATATCAACTTTGTAAACAATTTATAGTTGATAATAATATCAACTATGATATCAATATTACGTTAATAGTATTAGTCATCATTAATGATAAATATGATAGTTATCAAGGATAACTATCATAGTTATCATTAATGATAACTATTATCAGATACTAATGAATCTTGATGAATTCTATAAATGGTAAGATCATCATATTATGAAATATATAATCACATTATATCTAAAGGAGAGATATCAAATGCTTAAGGCCAATAGGCCAATTAAGCATTTGATTTCATTGGTTAGAATAATCTGATCGAAGTTACAAACATTAACACTCCCTCCTAGCAAGGGAAGATTAATTCTATCCTTCAATGGATCTATTAAAAAGAAAATATCACCTCATTGTGATATTAGAAGATATGACATATCCACGAATATCAAATCACATGGTATTCACCAATACTTTCAAATATGTATCTATATGATACGTTCACTGGCATCATCTTACATGATGCCTATCATAGACATATCAAATCATGACATATCCATGGATATTAAACCACATACCATCCACCATAATAGTTCCAAATATTATGGCTTATCCATAGATATCAAGTCTCATGATAACTATTATCAGAATTTAATGAATCTTGATGAATTCTATAAATGGTAAGATCATCATATTATGAAGTATATAATCACATTATATCTAAAGGAGAGATATCAAATGCTTAAGGCCAATAGTCCAATTAAGCATTTGATTTCATTAGTTAGAATAATCTGATCGAAGCTACAAACATTAACACTCCCTTTTAGCAAGGGAAGATTAATTCTGTCCTTCAATAGATCTATTAAAAAGAAAATATCACCTTATTGTGATATCAGAAGATATGGCATATCCACAAATATCAAATCACATGGTATTCACCAATACTCTCAAATATGTATTTATATGATATGTTCACTAGCATCATCTCACATGATGCCTATCATAGACATATCAAATCATGGCATGTCCATGGATATTAAACCACATAATATCCACCATGATAGTTCCAAATATTATGGCTTATCCATAGATATCAAGTCTCATGTTACCTATCATAATGTCTATAAGTTATCAAGACATGTCCACGAATATCAAGTCACATGATATCCATCATGATACTAGGGTTACATAAGTTTCATCTTTGAAAAGTCGTCAGCTTTAAAAAAATGTTCCAAGGGCCCATAAAGTCATGGATTCACACACATGACAAATATAGTTTACACATTAAACATCTTTGATAATATAAGTACAAATGGATTAAACTTATTCTCAAAATTAAGTTACATTTCAACCATACCAAGTTTATCTCAAAAGTGTGCAACTTTTGCCTTAGCTAGTGGTTTGGTGAGAATGTCCGCACTCTGTTCATCTGTGCTTACATATTCTAATTGAATCACATTCCTTTCTACCATGTCTCTAACATAGCAATAAAGAATCACAATGTGTTTCGATCTGTCATGGAATACTGGATTCACTAAGAGTTTTATAAAACTTTGGTTGTCACAATGTATAATGGTAGAATTCATAGATTTACTAAATAATCCCACGAAAAGTTTAGTAGCCATACTACTTCTTTTGCTCCCATGGATGCTACAATATAATCGGCTTTGGTAGAACTCTGTGCAACTGAGGATTGTTTCCTACTGATCCAGGAGATCATAACTGATCCTAAACTGAGGCAACACCCTGATGTGCTCTTTTTGTCTACCACACAACCAACCCAATCTAAATCAGTGTATCCATGAAGGTTTAGGTCTACATTGGTGTACTTGAGACCATACCTAATTGTGCCTCGAAGATATCTCAGAATATGCTTTGCTACAACTAGATGTATTTGCGTTGGTTCACACATGAATTGACTTAGGGCATTTACAGAATAACAAATATCTGGTCTTGTGTTAACCAAATACATCAAGGATCCAATTATCTGCCTGTATAAGGTGGGATCTGCATTTTCTAAGTCTACTGCAACTGCCTTCAATTTGTGCAAATTTGTTTCGATGGGAGTTGTCATGGGCTTGCACTTCATCATTACAAACCTCTTTAGAATGTCTATAGTGTTATTTCCTTGATTATGAATGATACCATCAACTTGCTGCCACACTTCTAAACCAAGGAAATAATGTAGAGGTCCCAAATCTTTAATGTCAAACTATGATGCAAGATCGTGCTTACATTTGATAATTAGGCGATCTTCCCTTGTGATTAACAAATCATCAACATAAAGGACAAGAATCAACATCTCACCATTAATTACCTTGTAGTATAAGTTTGGATCTGCATTATTCTTGGAGAAGTTTAAGCCCAGAAGGTATTTGTCTATCCTTTCATACCAGGCTCGGGGAGCCTTCTTAAGCCCATACAACGCCTTCTTCAATTTGCACACATGTGAATTGTTGTTATGTACAACAAACCCTTCAAGTTGTTCCAAGTATACTTCTTGTATTATGCCATTTAGAAAGACAGTCTTCACGTCCATCCTTTGGATGCAACAATGACAATAATCGCTCTAACAGAAGTATACTTGGCAACTAGGGAAAATGTTTCTTCATAATCGATACCTTCCTTTTGAGAGAACCCATTGGCCACAAATCGAGCTTTATATTTCTCAATGCTGCCCTCTGCAACATGCTTGATTTTGAAAAGCCATTTTGAAGATACTACTGACTTGTCTTTGGTCTAGGGCACAATATCCCACACATCATTTTTAACAAGAGACTGATACTCCTCTGTCATAGCATCTTTCGAAACTTGACAGTTGGTAGCTTCTTCAACACTGGAAGGTTTTGATTTAATGATCTCACTCATTAAAGCAACATAACTCGCTTGTATCCTTGTGGAGGTTGATGTTTCTAAAGGTCTCCATGAGAAGCTGACTCTGGCCTCTCCTCGAGGCTCTTGGATCCAGACCCTTGATTATGAGGGAATTCTATTCAGATGCAGAAAGTGCCACAAGACTGACCATATTGCTGCTGGGTGTTTATCAGATAGGGTAAAATCAAAGAAATCGCCCTCTTGGTGGGTGGGTGTTGATGACCACCATTATTCGGTTAAGAAATTTTTTAAGGATGGGGGTATGGAGGACTGCCCATCTCAGGATTTTCCCACTACTAATGTCTCTAATGCCGCCGTTATGGATGCTGTCCTGGAAGATGTTTCTTGTTCTGTTTCAGACACTGTCCTGGGCAAGAATGATGTTGTTGTTCTGTCTATTGGTGGGGTTGCTGTCCCTGCCCGGATGGATGATGTTGCTGTCCTGAATGCCAGTGCTGAGGTTTATGGTGCCCAGTTTCCTCTGCGGGGGAGGGGGGGGGGGGGGGCNCTGTCCTTGCCGGGATTGCAGGGGTGGACAACCCTGCCTCTCATGTTATAGGTTTATCTGCAAAACCTTTTTCTTTGCAGAATGATGCGACGTTGATGGAAGAAGGGTGGAAAACTGTCAAAGGAAAGAAATTAAAGTCTCCCAAGCCTCCTTTTGATATGAGTTTAAGGTCACATAAGGGTGGGACTAAACGATAATCTTGTTGCCCTTTTTTGTTGATCCCTGTTCTGGTCTTGGCTTCTCTTTGGTGGGAGCGTATGCTTGCTTCCTTCGGTGTGTTTGTTGTTGTTTCACTGTTGTATCTTGGTTCTCTTAAAGTTTTATCTTTTGGTTTCTTATTGTAAAAGGTTTCGGGTCCTTTCAAAACCTGTTTTTACTTAATCAAAATATAACTAGAGTACCAATGAGGTCTCTTACATTCTTCGATGGTTCCTTTTGGTGCTTAGTTCAATCTATCTCTGTCAGGTATAAAGATCCTATAGGCTTTAGATGTTTCACTATAACCTACAAATATTCCTTTTCTTCTAGAAGGTTTTAACTTGGATCTTTTCTCTTTGGCTACATGTATGTAGACTGGACAACCAAAGATTCTTAGGTGATTTACACCAGGTTTGACTCCAGAGAAGACTTCTTCAGGGGTTTTATTTTATAGACTGGAGTGAATTGAGCATTTTGCATACTTGAGCATCTTGAGCATTTTTTGAGCATTTTGAGCATCTTAGTTTTCATGTTAGTGTAGTTCTCATTTCAAATCTAGATATTACATGCTAGGTATTGGAAATCAATCTTAGTTTAGCTTAGTGGATCTTTGCATTTTCATCTTAGATAAACAATTTGCATTTACATTCATCATTTGAGGGATTTGGGGCAAGTTCCACATATTTGTGCTCAAATCCATCATTTCTTCATCACTTTGCATTTTGCATCATAGTGAGATTTTTATTGCACTGTGTTGGGAGAGCACACCGACAAAATCTTTAAGAGAAAATAAAAAAAGTCTTGTGTGCACTTGTTTTAGCTCATCGGAGGTTGTAGTGAGAATTTAGTTGTGTTTCAAGTTCTTTACATGCTTTGATTATTTGGTATATCTTGTATTTGAATGTTTTGACTTGTTGTGCAGCTGCAGGTATTTTCATTGCATACAATACCATGTTATGGTTTGATTAAATTTGAGTATATAATTCTTTTAAAATTTGATGTATATGATCTTCACTAGAATATTATCTAATCAATGTTGATCTCCAATAGGTATATAAAATTTATAGATAATTTCTCACTAGAATATTATTTAATCTATATTGATCTCCAATTGATATATAATATTAAATCTCACTATATAATATATAAATAAGACTTGAACATATATTTCACCGATATACAAAGAAGACTGAATGCGTATTGTTGCGATGATCAAAATGAGGTGGATTTGATAATACTTATATATTGTATGTCTCATGAAGAGGCATACCTCTTCGTGAGACAACCCATTAATGTTAATCATAACATAAGTTGATGTTATCGACTTAACCATTGTTAATGATCATCGTTACCTTATGATATCCAATATCAATATCAAACCACAACTATGTGAATAATAAACAGAATGAAGTTTGGAGATTAGTTGATATTGGTCGATGATCTCTCACGGAGAGTTTTGTCTCTTCGTGAGATATCCCATTAATGTTAATCATAACATAAGTCGATGTTATCGAATTAACTATTGTTAATGATCATCGTTACCTTATGACAACCGATATCAATATCGGACCACAACAATGTGAATAATAAACAGAATGAAGTTTGGAGATTATTTGATATTGGTCGACGATGTCATTATCAATAATGATAATCACAGTCAACATTATCATTATTGATAATGATCTGTCACAGTTTTTAATAATCGACAATATCATTTGATAATGATCATAAACATAGACGATATCATTATCGATAATGATAATCACAAACAATAGTTGATATCATTATCGATAATGATAATCACAGTCAATACCATAATTCAGATTAATTTTCAGTCGATATCATAATCGACTTTAGGTAATATCATTCACGGTCTTGGTCGATACCATAATCGACTACATTATCAACTTAGTAATATTAAGTTGGTATTGTTATCAACTTCATTAATAGTTAAAGTTGATAACAATATCTTAAGTTGATAACAATATCTTAAGTTGATATAAACTTTGACAACAATTTATAGCTAATAATAATATCAACTATTATATCGATATTACCTTAATAGTATTAGTCATCATTAATGATAACTATGATAGTTATCAAGGATAATTATCATAGTTATCAGTAATGATAACTATTATCAGTATACTAACGAATCTTGATGAATTCTACAAATGGTAAGATCATCATATTATGAAATATATAATCACATTATATCTAAAGAAGGAGAGATATCAAATGCTTAAGGCCAATAGGCCAATTAAGCATTTGATTTCATTGGTTAGAATAATCTGACTGAAGCTACAAACATTAACGGTCTTTTGGTCACAAATTCTTCTCAACACTCTGCTGTTGAGACCCTCCCTAGATCTGCAAAATGTTAATGACCAATAAGCCATCCAAAAAAATAGAGAAGGGTGCCCCCTTCTTCAAAATGCTTTGCAACAAGAGACGAGCCTGCCACTGAGATAAGTCCACCACTAACCCTCTCAAAATCTGCAAAACATTTGACCAGAAATCATCACAAAACGTCCACCCTAATGTTGGATAAAAAAATTGTCCTTCCTTGGAAACAAAGATTTACACTGAGAGCAACTGTCATGATTTTGAGGAAAAATTGACAAACCCTCCAAACTGTGCAGATGAGCAGGATGCCCCAAAATTGACTGCAAAATATTATACTGTGATTTGAAGATTACAAAGCATTATTTTTTTGGAAAAAAAACTATAAAAACCCTAAAACAAGAACACCTATCATGAAATCCCATGCGAACTTTGCGTATTACAAAAACCATAAATTTTTTTAGTGGAAAAAATTATGAAAACCCATCAGAAATTTTCAAGGAAAAAAATTATAAAAAATTTTGTAAGGGAAAAAATTATGAAAATCCATCAAAGAAACCTTCATGTGGAAAAACATGAGATTTTGCGTTGTAAAACAACACATGCAAGAACATGCAAGTACATGCAACCCTAAAAAATTAAAGACTTTTGGTCAAACCAGGAAATCATGCGATCAAAACCCTCAACCAGATTTGTGATTTTCATTTAAAATCTTCGAAGATGAACCAATTTTTTTTCATAAAATACCTCCAATGATTTTTATTTTAAAAAATCAGAAAACAAATTTATGGAAAAAAAATGCTAGATCAGAAGAGGCTCATATTTTTCTTAAAAAAATCACCAAATTTTATGAAATCCCATTGACCCGCTCCGATACCATGTTGTGGTAAATCGATGTTATTGTATTAAATAGAGGAGATGAAAGCTCCTTATATAGATTTACAAGGATGATGTTTCTAAAAGAAACAATCGTGAACTAAAGATGAAAATAAAAACTACCTAATAAAATAAAGACTAACTAAGATAACCATTAAAGAAACATTACAATATTTTAATAATGCCGAGGTGCAAGAGATTTAGTGTGTACCATGAAATTTTCTACTCTCTTCAAGGACCTATTCTTTCATTCTACCACACCATTCTTCTAAGGATTGAAATCGTGCATTGCAAATCAATCCCCACTAAAGTGCAAAACCACGAAAAATTTGTCGTTGGCCTTGTCATTTCTAACCATTCCTTTAGTTTATCTTTGTAAATTTTCCATTATAGCCCTAGAGTGAACATTCCAATGCCTGCCAAATCTGCTGGCTCGAATATGGTCTTCACAATCTGTAAATTGACAGATGAGAAGCAATTGAATATGTTCCTCAAATTTTAAGGGTGGATAGATGACAATGAAAATATTATCTCTCTCCCATAGGTAAAATCCATTATTGCAAGCAAGGAAAATTGTATTCTAGCATAAAATTCTTGAGTATGGATAGTAATAAGTGTATTTTATTAGTTCCTGCTGATAGGCATGATAATTAATGCATCCGCTATATGCAATTTGTTTTTTTGGACAATTTAAAAGAATTTTTTTTCATTTCTAAAATTTTAATTTTGGTACATTATCTCATTATTTGAACAATTTTATTTATCCCTTCTCTTATTGGCCTATATTACAAAAAATCGTTGCGATTTTTTTTTATAGTTCAGATTATTTTTTACAACCACAAGAAACAACATAAAGTTTTTTTGTAGTTCGTGAAATGACAAAGTTTTTGAAATAATTAGAAGGATTTTATTTCTCTTCTCTTATTGGGCTATTTGAAAATAGTCATTGCATTTTTTTCATAGGAGTTCCGAATATTTTTTTCAACCATCAGAAATGACAGTTTTTGGTTCTTGAAATGACAACTTTTTTGTCTTTTTCATAATAAATGTATAGTCAGAAAATCGAAGCACTTCCATTGTAGACTGGTTTAGCCCTCCGAGTAAGTGATTTGGGGTCATGTTAAGCGCCTTGAATGGGTCTCTGACTTGGATATGGCTTTCTCCCCTGTTCTGCCCCATTTCCCACTTTTCTCTGGCCTGTTTCTGGCATCCTAAACTGCAAACCTGAGACTTTTGACCTCAGGGTCAAAATTGACCTTTCTGGGTCAAGGTCGACCTTGACCTTGACCTAGGTCAAGATCAACCTCGACCCTGACCTAGGTCAGAATTGACCTCGATTCTGACCCAAGGTCCAGATTTCATGATTCCAGGGTTTCCAGATGTCGGGCTTCGGAAAGGTTTAATTCCCGCTTCCGGGTCGGCTGTTTTGATCTTGAGAGCAACGAATCTTGAAATTATATTTAATATAGGTTCAATTCTAGGGATATAGGTCTAATTGGAATTTAATTCTCCTATGTAGGTCTCTCTAGAAGATTGTGCCCTAGATTCATATATAAGGAAGCCTTCTCCTCTCATTTTCTCTAAGACTCAAGAAGTGAAATCTAAGTGTGAAGGACAAGCTAAGAGGAAAGATTTGAAGAAAGATAAATATCCACTGAAGCATTTATCTACTCTCAAGCATCCAAGCATTCAATCACTTTCAAGAACTCAATTCATCAAGGAGATCCATTGGTAGTCATTGAAGGATTCAAGCTCTATGGAGCCCTCTTGTTGAAGATTTCTCCATCCACATTCCTCGAAGCCTCTTCCTATTCCAAGATCCATTTAAGATTGGTGTTTAAGATCTACAAGAAATTGATTTGAGACATCTTACATCTGACATTATACATTCTACATCCATTTGGTGCATACATACTTGTGGATCCACGGATTCAAATCCGCCACAAGGGTTTCTATACAAGCAAGGTGAATTTGCTCATTTACTTTGTTTTACCTATGCAATTTCAATTATACTTTGAGGTTAATTCCAAAATTGGGGTTTGACCAAGGCAAACCCCCCCAACAAACACACCATTTTTCTTTCAGGGATAGGTTTAGAACAACGAATTGGAGTGTAGTTCCGGATACCCTTTTCGGCAAACTATCAGGATCCAGAAACATATTTTCTGTCAGAGATTTTGGGTAAGAATCAGAAATTGTGGGTCAAAGGTGACATTCATTTCTGGGTCAGAATCGACATTTTGTTCTGGGTCAGAATCAGAAATTTTGGGTCAAAGGTGACATTCATTTTTGGGTCAAAATCGGAACTGATTCAGATTCAGAAAAGATTTCTGGGTTTTCTTCATCTCTGCGTTTCTGTTCCAGATCCGGTTGTAGATTTTCTAGAAACTCAGTGTAGACACCCGAAAACAACATTCTTTAGATCTGTAGCATTTTGAGGTTAGTACTTGTCTTCAATTTATTTCAATAAGTTTTTAATCTTCCTAAATCTATCACACACTTTCTTCTATAAAACGAGAGTTAGGGTTTTTCTCTTTATCCCTATCCTTAATAGGTTGATTCATTCATGCATTGATCCTTTCTTTAGGGTTAATCAATTTGGATCTTCCCTTTATGAAATTTGGGATTAAGAGGACAATCTTACCTTCTTCACTATTCCTACAACACACATTAAATTTATAATCATCCATTTTCACATCACACATAACATACATGACACATTCATTTTTATATCTTACATTTTGGTGAACCCGCGATAGACAACTCTTTCTTTTTTGGTGTTAGATTTACATTTTTATGTTAGATCGTGCATGCATATTAGATTATCTTTCTTTTATGTTCTTTCATTTACATTTCAAAAATTAAAAATCAAAATCTCGTGTTTCCTAAATTAGGTCATTTGCATTGCATTGGTGTATGAGCTTTACTACTTCTAGTCCTACTTATAGTATCCCAGTTAGAAGAAGCCGTAGACTTATGGGTTCCTTTGATCCCAAGTTTTCCTCTCCTTTCTTTAGGATCCCGGATGACAATTTGACTACCCATTATTCCAATCCTTCTATGGAGCATAACTCTTCTTTCTCATCTCATGATGAGGATGATGCTTTAAGAGTTCCTCCTGAACAAGTCCAAAAACTTTCAACAGAACTTGATAAAATGAGAAATTGACTTATTCAAGAAAACCATAATCAAGATTCCATCCAGCTATAGAGGCTCTTAAGAAATTCCTTCGTGATAGTGATCAAGGTGTCAATCTCTTGCGTGGTATCACTCATCTTGTGCATTTCAATGTTAAACCTTTAGCTCAAGAGGCTCAAGATCTAGGATTCACTCCTCCTGTCACTAGTGGAGAACCTTCTTCTGTTCCTTTACCTAGCATTCCTACTTACACTCCTCCTTTAATGACTACATCTCTTCCAATTTTATCTATTCCTATGAGTGTTCCACCGGTGTCTCTACCTACCTCACAACCTTCTTACTATAGTGTTCCTTTTACCTATTCCAATTCTCTTCCAACTGTGGTTCCAAGTGTTCCACCAGTTGTATCTTCCATTCCTTCCACTTCCTAAGGTTTTCCTAGTGTTCCTAATGTTTCTATGCCACCAATTTCTTCTAATGATTCCACAATCATTAGTTTGGCTCAAACTGTGTCATCTTTACAACAACAACTTGCATCCTTAACCCAATCCAAGTTTATCATTCCTACATGTGACATGGGTAGTCCTTTATCCTTAGACATTATTTGTGCTACTGTCCCTCAACAAGATGATATGCCTCGTCTTGAGAATTACAATGGTAAGGGAGATCCTGTTACTCATGTCAAAACATTTCAAATCCTTTGTAGTTGTAAAGAATGGAAATGGAGGTAAGGAGATTGTTTATTAATTGTTGTTTGATTTGATTAAAAAGTGTTGATTTTCTTAACCCTACTTTATATTTAATTGAATTTGATTGATTGTATATTGCAATTGTGATTAGGGAGAAGATAAGATACTCCTCTTCTATTCCCAAATGCACAAATGGAAGATCCAAGTTGATCAACCCAAAAGAAGGGCTAATGCACAAATGAATCAACCATTTGGAAAAGAGAATAACAAGAAAGATCTTAAATTCTGTTAATTATTAAGTAAATATTATTTATTACAGTAATTGAAAAGGATAGGAGGAAGAACCAACCTTAAAGTATTGCAGATCAAAGAATGCTATTTTCTGAGGTCTGTGCTTTGTTTCTGGAAAAATGGAAGTATGATCCGGAATCGAAACGTAGAGATGAACAAAACCCAGAAATATTTTCCTGATGCAATGTCATCTTATGAAAAAGGTCGACCTTGACCCACAAATGTCAACCCTGACCCAATAATGTCGACCTTGACCTACATAGGTCCGACAGAGAATTTGTTCGCGGAGTCTGAAAGAAAGCCGAAAAAGGTATCCAAATCTATGTCCAAATCTACAGTCCCGAACCTATACCTGCAAGAAAAAGAGGATTTGTTTGATGAGGGGGAGGGGTTTTCCTTGGTCAAACCCCAGTTTTAGAATTAACCTCAAATGTATGTAATTGAAATTGCATAAAGATAAACAAAGTAAATGCACAAATTCACCTTGCTTGAAAAAGTCCTTGTGGAGGATTCGAATCCTTGAGTCCACAAGTATGTATGCACCAAATATGTAGAATGTAGAATGGTAGGATGTCTTAAATCTTTTGCTTGTAGATCTCTAACACCAAGTCTTGAATGGGTTCTTGAATTTGGAAGAGGCTTGGAAGAAGGTGGATGAAGAGATCACCAAAAGGGCACTATGTAGCTTGAATCCTTCAATGGCCTCCAATGGATCTCCTTCATGAAAATGGATTCTTGAATGGATAAATGCTTGCTTGAAATCTTGCTCCTTAGCTTGCTTGGACTTCACTTGATAATGCTCATCAATTTCTCAAGGATGCTTAGGCTTCAATAGAGGACTTAGTTTCTCAATATCGCTAAGAGAAAATGAGGGGAGAAAGGCTCTCTTTTATATGAAACTAGGGCACAATCTTCTAAGGAGGCCGAAATAGGATAATTAAATTCCCATTAAAGCCTTTACCCCTAGGAGAGGACCTATATTAAATATAATTTAGGAATCGACGCTTTGGAACGCAAAACAACTGACCTAGAAGCGGAAAATAACTTTTGCAAAGACCGACATCCGAAAACTGCAAGACCCTAAAGTTTGAACCCTGGGTCAAGGTCGAGGTCGACCTTGACCTAGGTCAGGGTCAAGGTTGACTTTGACCCAAAAGGTCGATCCTGACCTTGAAGTCCAGAATCTCAGGTCTACAGTCCAGAATGCAGAAATCGGGCTGGAAAGAAGTGGAAAGAGGGGCAGAACAGGGGGAAAGCCAGGTCTAACTCAGGAACCCATTCTAGGCTCTTGAAATGACCCCAAACCACTTACTCGGAAGGCTAAACAAGTCTATAATGGAAGTGCTTCCATTTTTTGACTATACATTTAGCTCCCACTTTAGCAAGAGTATGAGCTCAACACAAAGTCTTGGTAAAGGAGAACATAAAGAAAATACAATCTTATTGGAATCAGAAGGGACAAAGAAATCCTCAAGCCCCCAAGAGACTTAAGTCTTTATCAACCCTAAGATCACCATAAGAGAGACATCACTTAGTTAAGAAGAGAGAAAGGGTGTGATTATCTTGCCCAATGAGAACTTATGTCCCATTG
>MU225278.1:1047505-1057907 GCA_018584345.1 Thuja plicata | reverse complement strand
TTAAAGAGTGATATGCAGGATATAAATTTTACAAAGTGCAGAACATTTTGTTACAAGAAAATCATTACATGCAACTTCTATAAATTTTCTTTGCAAGAATCCATTATAAGTCTCTTTAATCTTCCTATTACAGAGTGCAATTGCATTCTTTTCCTTTCAAGGAATTTACAATTTTTACAAATGACCAACAATAAAAAAATCCACATTTAAAAAAAAACCATTTCATTTCTTTCCTTCACACCATCTTTAACTCAGCTTTATATGCATAACTTGCAATAAGTTTACAACTTGACCATGGGATGCTCACCTCCCAGCCTAGGCCTCTAAGAGGCCACCCCCGATTTTGGGGAACCAAGAGTAGGTAGGTTACACACACACAACAATAACAAAAACAAAGCTACACAAACACAACAAAAAAAAAACTCCCAACCAAGGTTGTCACAATGGGTCACATATTGACCCTACAATGGGGTGAAGTGGACCAAGTACCCAAGGGGAGAAATTCATCCAAAGCAAGAAACAAAACAGCCTTCACAAGATATCATAAAACAACATCTTCTCATCTCCTTCCAAGTGCACAACTCCCTTATACCCCCCTAAGGATTCAAGCCATAAACAAATCCCTTATGACCCCCAAAATAAAAAAGGTTGATTGACTTCATGGAGCCCATACTCCATGTTTTCTCCCTCTCCTCCTTGAGGAGAGACTCTACACCCATGGGCTGTCACTATACCTTCACCCCCAAGGCTACTCTTCCCTCCCAAGGGTGAGTGGACCTTGAGACTCCCATAAACAAAAGCATTCAACACTTCACAAAGTAAATCACAATACAAGAAGGAAACCAAAGCCAAACCCTCCATTACAACACATATACAAACATGAAAAGATTGCATGCATCAAGTATTTTGCACATAAACTACATTCTTCTACCATTAATGCAACTCAAGAAAATACAACAAGCACAAAGAGATGGTATCACCAACCTAGATCCAAGATTTAGGTATGAATTTGATAAAGAGATCCCTTTTTGCCTAAGTCCTTCTTCCAAGCTTCTCCAAAACTAGCCATATCTCTATGATAGAGAGTGGGTGTTCAAACTCTCCAACATGGAGAGTCACCACTAAAAAGGCCACTATAAATCATGGGAAAAAAGAAAGCCTCCCATTGGTCTCTCTTCTCTAAGCCTCTTACAGATTTCTTAAAATAGATCCAAAAAGGGGAATCTCAAAAAGGTGAGTAAGGTCTTTGCATCAAAATGGAAGAGTGGTCTATCCAAGATCATGCTTCCAAAAGTTGACTTTCGTCCAAATTGAAAATCCAACTTTTGGAAGGGTCTCTTGGTCAACTAAGAGTTATCCTAAGGTTAAAAATGACCCTTACCCATAGGTATAACAAGTGGGCTACCTAAAAGGGACCCTAAGACACCCCTAGGTACCTTTCTAACCCCCCAAAAGTCCACTAAAAGCATACTCACGAAATTCCATTGAAGTGACCACACCTCCAGCTCTCTAATCAAGGAAAATACATGGGGATCTACTTGGTACTAACCTAGGTAGATGGTCACCCAATCCCCAAGTGGACATGTCATGGTCTTAAGTACATACACAAGTGTCAGGTGACACATACAAACACTTACACATCACTAGACACATGTCATATCCAATTGGGCATAAAATACAAAGAATTTAAATATGAATATAACATTTATGAACTAAATTCCAATAATCAAACATTTACGTTTACAAATTAAATCATGATACAACGAGGTCTTGTCTCTCATTAGACACAACCTTGGATTAAACTAAGTTCACATATACCTATGTTTGGTTCCCCAGGTTTAATACCATGGTCTCATACCTGCACACCAAATCCAAGTATCAGTAGTCCAAGGAGATAAAATGTACTCCATAAAGAAAATAAACAATATTCAAAATCTTAAGGAAACATCTACATACTAGATTTATTACCTAAGATCATAAGCAATAATAACTTCATTTAAGCATATAACATAAAGTAAGATTCACATTGCATGATAACTCAATTAAATGTCAATTTTTAGTAATTCTCATATCATCAAAAATTCATCACATAATCATAATATTTTTTCAAATCAAATGTCTCGAAATAAAAGGTCTATAATAAAAACATAATATAGTCCATCAGGTGCATCATAAAGTATCATGTATCCAACATCCAAAATGATCAATCCATGACATAAGGCATAAAATCCATAAAGTCCATAGTGCATCAAAATATAATGTATCATGTGCTAAGTCTATCATAAGCAAAAATATGGAAAGCTACGATGGGGTTCGGGGTGAGGCCTCACAAATCTAATCATACTAAACACAACGCTTATAATGATAATCTATCATAACATTGTCATGTTAGCCATTTAATTTAACCAATATAATATTTAATTGCAATTCCCTTTTAATCATTAAATGAATATCTCTACATATTACACTCACGACTCAAATCGAATGACCAGTTCATGTTCTTATGCAAATAACATATAAGTGCCTATTATTTATCAGAATCATAACTCATCCATTGTGGATACCATTTCCTTATTCTAATTCAATCCATGCTAATCAAACACTTAACTGGTGGTCATGATAATCAGTAAATCAATAAGTCCTAATGCAACATCATGTTTTGTAGAACCGTTAACATGAGTAAGAAGAAATAGAGTACATCAAAGTCCAGTCTTATCCCACAATATATAATTTACATAATGTATCATAAAGGATTCACACACTAGGTCCTTAAGGATAGATGAATTCTATGTTGACCCGAGCAGGGTCTCTCCAAATTTCCAAGCGCAACTGAAGGGATAGTCACAAAATGAGAATAAGGCTAAATTGGACTGAGTGGGTCACATATACACCTCTGACCAGATTTTCACAAAATCACAAGATCATCCCAACTAGGAGAATCATAACATATCAGAACCTCACAATGTATCTCAAGTCCAAGAAAGGTATCACTAATTAGGTAAGCGCAGATTGCCCTGAGGGTACACTATCACGAGGGTACTACAAGGTCTAAAATGCAATAATAAACTCAATCTATGCCCCTTAGAATGTCAATATTAAAAGGGAAATGGGGGAAGCTCTACATCATCCCCCCCAAGGACTAGGCTTACTCCTGGAAGCCGATGCACCAAACCAAAGGTATCACATCAAGGTATGGTGACTATATCTAAACCAAATGGGAGTACACATGTAGTGGTTCCCTTAACGTCAGCTCTGAACTTACCAAAAGAGTACCAACATATTGACATAGTCAAATACTCAAGAATACAACACAAGCTATATAATAATTACTGTAAGGTCTCATTCAACCAAGGCACTCAAAAATCCTCTCTACTTTATAAAGGGCATCCAACAGTGAACATTGTCCTGCAAGCTCCTTCTTCGTTTGTAGTGTTAAGAAATTACAAGTTAACAAATCAGAATATCTTTGCATAATTATCTAGATTAATAGTAAGGCACTACCATGTTCACTTGGAGCACCCCTTACATCCCATTACAATCTCATAAATTCTCCCCAAAACTGGTGTCCTGAACAAAATACCTGCAATTAAGATTTACTCTAGAGTGTAAGGATGCTTACCAAATTAGAGATCAAATGCAATCCTTCTATTCGATGAAACAAATAGGGTACAATTGAGTCTCCTTAATGTAGGAGAAATGTGAACTCTTGGTCCTGAGAGATCTTTCATTCTAGGGAACATGATCATTTTCCCTATTGGATCACAATCTTACCTTATTCCAGGTGGCAATGGATCCATCAAGCGGACATCCTCTTACTCCCATCTTTGCACCAAATCAAAAGAGGGTAATCTATCCCTAAGAGCTTTCGTGCTCCTCCATGCCATTGCTAGGAATGTCGCTTAACAATATATCCTCTAGTACCCCGAATATCTAACATGGAGTCTCACCAAGAGTGAAAAGGAAACCTAACCAACACTTAATCATATCCAAAATGAAGATAAGGTGTATCATTATGTCATCATATGATCATCAATGCCCACTATTGGGGGCCGAAATCACAAGAGGACTAGATCGTTCCCAGCTATACATCATCATATTTCTAAGAAAAGGGTACATCACAAGTCCTAACTCACATTTAGGGCAATAAGGAACTCCATAGAGAATGCACGCTAAGGATTATCACCAAATTTCAATACTAGACCGATGCAAGATATGCAAGGTCATCAATTGGAGTAGAATCTATCCACCATTTCCAATTTCCACGCAACAGGGGTAGTTGAAACATCCAATTATCCTTTATTATTCAAAGTAATAATTCATGCCACTAGAGTCCTTTCATGGTACATACTTACCAAAAATCACATAATGTGGTATGCACTCCCATTGATGGCCAAATTCAACCCATATGTTTGGAATAACTTGTGCCACCATACACTAACATTATTACCGATTGGTACTCCCTTTCAAGTCCAGAAATAATTAAAAAATAAAATAAAATTCTTAAACCCTGCTACACCTTTAAAAAAAGAGTTGAGATCGTATCTCCTAAGTTTATTATTACCCGACAGGGCAAAATAGTACATTCTCCTTGGTGTTCTCCTTTATACATACTATCATTGGCCCATATTGGGCCTGATAGAGTCATAAAACATAGGACTGGCCAGCATAAGAAAACATTCAGAACAATCACCATGATAAAAAAAAAAGTAAAATTCAAATGGGGGAAATTTAAGAATTTCAGCACTAAATTTTCTAAATGAGCTCATTTCAACAATAAATCTAAAGTGACAACCATCATAAGAGTTAGATACAAAAGTTTGGTGACTGATTCCAATTAAAAGAAATACCCAAAATATGCTAGCCCACACAACATGTGGAAAGCTCCACTAAGAAAATAAATAAATCAAGAAAATCATTCACAGAACAATGCAATTGAAATCGAATACATAAGAGGGAGTATCCACCAAGGATTCTAAGGGAAACACTACTTAGTAACCTCCAAGCACATAACCAAGCAACGTGCCACACTTATGCATCACTATACTTTTAGTAAATGAAACAATATAAGGGCCAATACCGGTCTCCTTTATCTTGCACACATGCAATACTTCCCCCTAGGCAGGATATAACCATCCCAACCCTATGCCGAAGGATCATATCCATAGAAAGGTTGAAAAAAAAATGCAAGGGTGCTTCCCAACACTAGGGTACAACTTACTATACAAGTCCCAAATAGGATTCAATGGTTTAAAAATCTAAGGTTTTGGTAACTAACCCTACTCCACACAAGAATAATAGTTTCGTCATGCTCAAGGGTCGCATTGTACCCAGTGCATGATAAAAGTGAGGTCATAAAGAAAGGATGTTAGGCACACTTGAAGCCTCGACTAGGAGTATCCCATGGGGATTTTTGCACATTTGTGTCATAATACTCCCTTTCCCCATAGATTAGTTCTACCAACCATTCTGGAGATAATGATAGTTAACTCGAATGACCTACCACCAAAGGTATGCACCTTACCATCATAAATAGGTATCTATTTCTGTTATTTTTTGAAGTTTACACACATCGCTCTATAGGCGAAAAGAATAGTAATGCTAGAATTTAAGGTGCCCAAGTACAAATTAGTTTCATCTTATACCACTCATACTGATGCAGTAATGAAGTAGGTGCAATGAATCACACCCAATTAAGATTAAATCAGGAGTCCCTATAACTATGCAAGGATACCAATAAACAGTACTATCCATGCATGGAAACATAAGAAAGAGAGTCGCTCGTAGCCTTCTTTACACTACAACCAATAAGGGGTCGACATAAATATGCAAGCCATCAAGCTAAAGCTTATGGCATCACTACCACAATTATTAACACATTCATAATTGCTCACTAAACTCTCAAGCATTTATAAAATTACACCAACCAAGCAGTCTAAGGGATTGGGAAGAGGTTCTCATATTGAAAAACTATTCATTCCAAGAAGGTGCTACTTAGGTTGGTTTCAAAAAGTGTACTCCACATTTTCCACAATAGGGCACCCAAACATTAGTTCATCAAGCTCACAATACAAGTGTGACCCTTTGCATCTACAACATCTTATATTTGAGCCCATAACATTGCGATCTCAACATATGAATATGGACTCTATCAAGTACATAGCTGAGAAGAATTGTCCTTAAAATTCATGATGAGGGTTAAAGTCTATTCGGGAGGGAGGTCCTTGATCCCCTCTAGAATCCTCTGATTCTCACCCTGCATCCCACATGTCATGAGGACACATTCTCATTCTCATTTACTTACTGTATGTTAATAGCGTAACTGAGGGTTTCCTATCAAAGAAGAATATATTCCTAGGTGAAGCGTAACAGTTTGCAAGGTTCCTAGTGTTGATCCTCGCTCTGATACCAAGATGTCATGCCTAAAATTTACAACTAAAATCACACTATTTTTTTTGAAATAAACATATATATTTAAATACCAGATATTTGCATACGAAGAAAGAGGGGACATTGTTAACACTCTGGTGTGCAAACAACACCACACTCACACTTAGGAGAAGATCATGGGTAAGATAAAGTTTGGTCTAAAAAGAATATCATGACTCCACCCCTAAAAGCTCAGTTTTTCCCACACGTGGTTGCCTACATCTCTATTAAATAAAAGTCACAAGTAATCTATGATGTCGTCAAGACTTCTATAATGGTATATATATTAGAAGCACTTTGAATGTCAAACATAAGTAATATTAATCATAAATATGTAAATATTTACTAGATTCTCACAATACCATTTTATACTTTCGCACGATATTAGAATCAAATTTAGTCAAGAAAAATCAATATACATTTAATAAATAATTATTCTAAATTAATCCATACATACTTATTATATTTAAAAGAAGAAATATTATTCAACCATTAATTAATATTTAATTTTACTTTAATAAATATACTAAAGAAATATTTATAATTTAAATTTCTTACTTAAGTGTATTTCATTCCTTTATACTAAGTACCCTTAATTCTTTTACCTAAGAATATATTACGAAAGAAGATTCTTTTCTTTTAAGGAAAGGTACACATTTAATATTATTTTGGTTATTTTATTATTTCCTTAAAGTTAGGGTAAACTTAAACTAATTCCCCTTCCCATTACTTTAGAGATTCCTATGTTTTTGCCATTAATTTGGAAGTTAGGTGGAAGATTTTATAAATAGGAAAGGTGGAGTTAAAAAGTAACTTCAAGTGGAAAATGTTCATAGACGTGTGAATTGTTATTTTATACTTGTTAAGCAAGAAAGATTTATTTATTTAAAAAAAAGTATTAAAAAAAAGTTTATTATATACCAAAAATAAAATAATGAAATTCAAATTCTATTGGTTTGATCTTTTTATTTTCCCCTTTTGTAGGCTTTTTAGGAGACTCTTTTGCAATGAATTAATAAATGTAAAATTTACATGGAAATTTTATGTAAGAACATGTGGAGAAAAAGGACAACTTTAAATGACGATTATATATATATATATATATATATATATATATTAATACTAATCCTCTTTTTTTTTGAGGACATATTCTTGAATTTTCAAGGGTTCATAAAAATGAAAATGGAATTCCGTGCATTTATTTTTCTTTTGAACAATTTTATGCTAAACAAGGAGCCACGAGTTCATTTATTTTATTAATAAATGGAAAACATATGTGCCCTAATCTGGGTATTCAGCGTGCCCTAAAATTTTACTTGCTCTTAATATATGATTTTCTTCATACATTTTTGACAATAGAGGAGCCGACGACAACTAGGTTTTTTTAATTTTATTTTATTGCAACTACTGTGTGGAAGAGATGAAATTGTGAATATGGAGGTCATTCTTCTGTTCACAGTATTGTTTGCTCTATTAAAGAAAATAAATAAAATAAAAATGACGAGATTTCCAAGCGGCCACTGTGGAGATTTTTTTAATTTTTTATCCTTCCATCAAAATAAGGGAAGAGGTAACACCAGGTTTAAGTGTGTATTTCAGTTCTATCCATGTCATCTAATTTCCTTTTGTTAAATCATAGTTTTAAGAGGTATGGAGTTATAATCTACGCAATTTATATACTGGTTCAAATTCCTGTACAAATAGAAAATTTACTTTGTTTCACATGGAGGGGTCCTTACTATTTTACTTGGTATTTTCATAATTTGCAACAGAATCCTTCATTTCTTTATAGGGTTCTCTCCTCTTAGAATAGATCTATTCCAATCTATTTAAAGTGTTGAATTTCCTACTCTAAGGTATAACTAGTTCTTTAACTCTGAGAATTTTTTTTTTTAAATTTCATAAGCATTGGCTAAACAGATAGTTTCAAAATGAACAAATTGATGTACTTCATGGAGAGCTTTAAATTCTTAAATGGCTAAACAATTACATTTCATTTTCTATTTTTGAATGATTGCAAATATATTTCATTTTCCTCTCAAAAACTGAATTACTTGGCACCTTATTGGCAATATCAGGGAACCCCCCTTTTTTTATAGAGTGGAAATAAACTTGCAACTTTATCACTCAGAAAATTAACTTATTATAAACCTCAATCTTCATCTAATGTTTTGTCAAATCTTTGCTAATTTCTCATGATTAAGAAAATGCATCATAAAATGCAGAACACCAATTTTACATAGTGATTTGCAAAAAAAAAAAATAATAATTTAAAGAGTGATATGCAGGATACAAAAAATTTAAAGAGTGATATGCAGGATATAAATTTTACAAAGTGCAGAACATTTTGTTACAAGAAAATCATTACATGCAACTTCTATAAATTTTCTTTGCAAGAATCCATTATAAGTCTCTTTAATCTTCCTATTACAGAGTGCAATTGCATTCTTTTCCTTTCAAGGAATTTACAATTTTTACAAATGACCAACAATAAAAAAATCCACATTTAAAAAAAAACCATTTCATTTCTTTCCTTCACACCATCTTTAACTCAGCTTTATATGCATAACTTGCAATAAGTTTACAACTTGACCATGGGATGCTCACCT
Source organism: Thuja plicata (assembly GCA_018584345.1). NCBI lineage: Eukaryota > Viridiplantae > Streptophyta > Pinopsida > Cupressales > Cupressaceae > Thuja > Thuja plicata. The sequence goes on along the minus strand of MU225278.1, from coordinate 1,048,872 downwards.
CCCAGCCTAGGCCTCTAAGAGGCCACCCCCGATTTTGGGGAACCAAGAGTAGGTAGGTTACACACACACAACAATAACAAAAACAAAGCTACACAAACACAACAAAAAAAAAACTCCCAACCAAGGTTGTCACAATGGGTCACATATTGACCCTACAATGGGGTGAAGTGGACCAAGTACCCAAGGGGAGAAATTCATCCAAAGCAAGAAACAAAACAGCCTTCACAAGATATCATAAAACAACATCTTCTCATCTCCTTCCAAGTGCACAACTCCCTTATACCCCCCTAAGGATTCAAGCCATAAACAAATCCCTTATGACCCCCAAAATAAAAAAGGTTGATTGACTTCATGGAGCCCATACTCCATGTTTTCTCCCTCTCCTCCTTGAGGAGAGACTCTACACCCATGGGCTGTCACTATACCTTCACCCCCAAGGCTACTCTTCCCTCCCAAGGGTGAGTGGACCTTGAGACTCCCATAAACAAAAGCATTCAACACTTCACAAAGTAAATCACAATACAAGAAGGAAACCAAAGCCAAACCCTCCATTACAACACATATACAAACATGAAAAGATTGCATGCATCAAGTATTTTGCACATAAACTACATTCTTCTACCATTAATGCAACTCAAGAAAATACAACAAGCACAAAGAGATGGTATCACCAACCTAGATCCAAGATTTAGGTATGAATTTGATAAAGAGATCCCTTTTTGCCTAAGTCCTTCTTCCAAGCTTCTCCAAAACTAGCCATATCTCTATGATAGAGAGTGGGTGTTCAAACTCTCCAACATGGAGAGTCACCACTAAAAAGGCCACTATAAATCATGGGAAAAAAGAAAGCCTCCCATTGGTCTCTCTTCTCTAAGCCTCTTACAGATTTCTTAAAATAGATCCAAAAAGGGGAATCTCAAAAAGGTGAGTAAGGTCTTTGCATCAAAATGGAAGAGTGGTCTATCCAAGATCATGCTTCCAAAAGTTGACTTTCGTCCAAATTGAAAATCCAACTTTTGGAAGGGTCTCTTGGTCAACTAAGAGTTATCCTAAGGTTAAAAATGACCCTTACCCATAGGTATAACAAGTGGGCTACCTAAAAGGGACCCTAAGACACCCCTAGGTACCTTTCTAACCCCCCAAAAGTCCACTAAAAGCATACTCACGAAATTCCATTGAAGTGACCACACCTCCAGCTCTCTAATCAAGGAAAATACATGGGGATCTACTTGGTACTAACCTAGGTAGATGGTCACCCAATCCCCAAGTGGACATGTCATGGTCTTAAGTACATACACAAGTGTCAGGTGACACATACAAACACTTACACATCACTAGACACATGTCATATCCAATTGGGCATAAAA
>MU225278.1:986882-1017258 GCA_018584345.1 Thuja plicata | reverse complement strand
AACCAATTTGCACATTCCTTCCCAAATCATCTTTCCTAATATTTTTAGCTCGCTTTTCAAAAGTCTTTAGTAGCCTTTACTCTTCTAAGGGATCAAATTCTTCATAATCTTGTATTGAAAAAATAAAATTAAAAAATGGGATCATCTAGCCTTCAAGATATTTGATAAGTTGCTCTTCCCTATAGTTTAGGATAGAAATTTGGATCTCAAGCAAGAAGACATCCAATAAAGTTGTGGGCATCCAACCATACCAGACACATTAATGGCTTTGAACAATACCTCCAATACAATTTATTTCCTACTTCTGGATGACACCCACTTGACAGATTTTAATGCAAATTTCAGGTTGGATGCACATGTAACAAACAAAATGAACTAAATAAAAGCTAGACAGTTGACTTTCCCCGTTGATGTGATACAGCTAGTTGGCCCCATTTCACACAATACAAAGTGATTTACAGCCTGCCCCCTTTAAAACATCACAACCAAAATTACGAGGATTTGTCTGATGGGGTCATCCTAAACTACTTGGATGGGTCACTAAACTGTGAATTCTTTCATGTCTTCTAAAAATATTTTTTCAGGGTTCCATCTGATAGTTTAGATTAATTAAATTTAAAGTGGTGTTTTTGCATGGGTCACTGTAATTGTGAATTCCCTAATGTCTTCTAAAAAGATTTTTTGGGGTTCCATCTAAGAGTTTAGTTTAGGTAAATTTGAAGTGGTATCTTTGTAGTCTATCTCAGCCTATGTATTATACCATTTCCAAGTGTCATATAGCCCAGATATATATAGCGAAATGTTAGCACTCTGAATGTTACCATCACCCTCCACCTCTACATATATGAGGATACCAGAGAGAAAAGATTCCATTATCCAAATCACTCCAAAAAGATGGACACCACTGATTGTGATTTTAGATGAGGGTAAGCTTTTTTGAAAAGAGGAATTGCAGTTGACAGAAAAATGGTGAGCTGTCAATCCTAGGAAACAAAATTATGGACTGTTATCTGAAAAATTCTTTCACCACTATGTTTTCTGGACTTGATTCCATTCCATCCCATCGTGATTTGTATGTCTTATTACCCTAGTATTTCAATCCTCATAAACACATTTTTTCATATTAAAGACAATCTAGGAGACAAATATAAATATAGCAGACTATTCCCTGGCTTCTTCTATTTGCCATAATTTATTTATGTTATAAGATTTGATATGAGCTCTTGGGGTTTCTATAAGCAAAAAGATACTGATTGGAAGTGCTGAAAATGGATACAATGTCTTGAAAAAGGAATAAACAGAGAGAAAACCATGCAATATTTTAGTTTAAATTAATTTAATGATACAACAAAAGGGCTAGTGTAGCAGAGAAAAAGTATTAAAACATGTTGGCTAAAAAGGATACAAAGGAGGAAAACTAGAAGGTTAAAATTCCTTATTGAAGACTTGAGTCCTGAGCTCCACTAGCCTCTGTATGGACTTGTTGGCTATGGTTTTTTTCTTTATACTATTTATGTCCACTAGTCTAGTGGTTTACAATTAAATGTTGTGGTTTTTTGCTTTATACTATTAGTATTTATGTAGATAGTGGTCTAGTGGTTTACAGTTGAATACTGTTAAGACTTTAAGTAGTTTGCCAATTTATGTTGTTAAGACTTTAGAAGTTCATAGTGCTGCTGTTAAGACTTTAGTAGTTCATAGTGCTATGCTGTTAAGACTTTGTTTATAGTTTTGATGTTAATTGAGTGTTAAAGTGCTGTTAATATTGTGCTTCTGATAATTGAACCGACAACGCCTTTATTTTACAATTGATAATATAAAAAATAGAAGATAGAGCTAACAATGGAGGTTGCCCAACAAAATCCATTATAAAATATATGTAATACTATTTCCTTTCAAGATCACCAAGAGAAAAAAAGGAAACCAATATTATTAGAGAGGCATTTGACCGATTAGCTAACTAAGAAGAACAAGGGTCTCAACCCAAAAGATCACCTAATCCAAGAAAATGGGCTTAGGAAGGAACCCAAAAATATCTTCTTAGAAAAATCCTTTGTACTAAAGCAGCCAAGAGATCAGACAAATAGTAGGAAGGTACCAACCTCTCTTGCAATAATAGAGAGAGAAAACATTAGAGAAAAGATTCACTCATGAACCAACATCTTACACTAGAACTAACCCACACTTGCACACCCAGTCTCTACCTTAATAGGAGACAAAACCTAATGAAAAGGAAAGGCATGAGTGGGTGATAAGTAGAGAAAAAACAATATTAAAAAATACATCCACAAAATAAAAATACAAGTAGTTCAAGGACTACCCCATCATCAATAATAAGAGACATAAATCTATAAAGTAAGAACATCATTGACCATATAAACAATAAGGTATTATTGTAGATCATGTTTCAAATATATTGATGATTGTGAGAGAACTGAGCATATACTATCTCATGAAAAATCTACTCTAAAAGGGAATATCTAAATTCTTAATCGAAGAGAAATCAACATTAAACAAAACTCTATTAGGATAATCTAGGGAATGAAATAATATAAAAATTCTAATTCCAAGATAAATAAACAACTTGCAAATGAATTCTATCAAGGGAAGCTTAAAAAAATCCAAATACTATCAAGATATCTCCAAAGGCACCCATATCAATACTATTAAGATAATATGGCATGACCCCACCACCCATAGATAGAGAAATCACATCCACACCATCTTCAAAAATAATATCAAATGCATAAAGTATGTCATAATCATAACAACCAGACAACCAACATACCTTATATGTTGGTAGCCGGGCTTTGGGTGCCATCCCTTTCGCAATCCCATTGGCATAACCAAGCATGTTGGCTTTATAAACATACCTTCTAGTGGTGGTAGATGCTGTATGAGTACCATGGCCATCCGAATTCCTAGGAGACCTAAATTCGACAGAAGTGTTCATTCCTCCACCCATTGCTTCATATCCCTTGGGGAAAAACCTAGCACCAACCAATTTTCTATTACATACTGACTTAGAAAACCCTATGGCCTCTTCACATTCACCTTTCCAATGTTTAGGAATAGGCCCAAGTCCGTAACCACTACAAATCTTCTTCTCGGGCCATATTCTAGTGTCCAGAACACCCACCACCAAATCAGACCCATAGTTTGATTCAGGCCACAATCCTGCAGTAGGTTTCAGGCCTAGAAACTATGGTGATCTTGTTGTATGAATCTGCCTGGCTTTATCAGGGATCACAACTAAAAATCCATGGGATTTATCAATTGGGGGGGATTGGTCATCATCTATAGGTAGGTTAATACGACAAGTATGAGCATATCTATTGCACATCAACTATGAGAATAACTATTTCACTTCAACAATGAGAATAACTATTGCACTCACACTGTGATGTGCAGTTAAAATGAATCAATTGAAAATCATTTGAAGTTTGAGCTGTCTAGAAAGTTGTAAAAAAATTAATATCACAAAGCCAAAGAATTATATTTGTATTTAGAGAGAAAAAAGAGAGCCTACCAAGTGGAAATGGCGAAAATGAGAATACACCCACAAGTCACCTTCTAGTTGTGCATGAATTACATACATCATAGGTTACCATCACACAAACCACAAATAAACACAAAAAAGCTAAATATTTTTCCAACCTGCAAAATGATGTGAAATTGCTTGCTGAAACCCTTCCTCCCGCCCGTGATCCGCCTAAAACAAAATGAAGTGATTTCATTCACTTTTTTTTGTTTATATCCCGATTTCGTTGAAATTTCGACAATAAATTTAACTGGAGTCAAAATTTTGACAAAATCGGGACATAAACAAAAAAAAAGTGAATATCACAAGCCAAAATGGCCTTTCAAAAATGATGGTTGAAAATGAGGCCCAAATGTATTAGTGTTAGCTTCAATGACTTGAGGGATGAAGTAATCAATACCTTTCCCTATAACTTAGTATGTGAAGGGGTAGTATATTATTAGCATTGCCACTTCCTTAGGTAGAATGGACGACATACATATAATGGCGGCGTACAATGATCTTAGCTTCTAGTACTAAAGAGAGGAGGTAAATCAATACTTACCCTTATGATGGACCCATATGTGGTTCATAAGTGCTTACCCAATCCCCATAGTTCTTGGGAACAATACCAGTACTTGATATGATATTATATGGACTTATATATGATTTATGGATATATACATTTTTATGTGGTCCAACATGTGGAGGGAGATTTTTACCCATGTTGTAATGGATGTCATATCTACACATGATGCAACGGGTAGGATGCCAAACCTACTGTTGTTTTGACACAATGTGGGCGGTGATGTCATGTTGTTGATGGTATTAAGATAAGCTTGAGAATACAATACTGTGTACATAGTTATGTAAAGGCACAATTTATGTATGTTATGTTTTCCTTGATGTAGAGTGATTAGGATATGCTTGCATGCTTGTAGAGGGGAACCCATGAATGCTCAATTTTTAGATGTGCTAGGCATATGGGTGGGGCCCTATCCATGTATACCTATAAATACGATGATGATCTATAAGAGATATCACTATTTTGTGTGCAATATACGATTAGTGCATGTCTTCTCCACTTGGTGTATGGTCATGTTGGGTGTGTTGATGAACTCATCCTATACCACCCAACATGGGACATTATTGAGGTGAACACCCCATGCAATGTGGATAGTGTTTTATAGACACACCACATGATGGGCTATTGCGATAGCCAGACACTATTCCCTCCTTCCTTGTGAGGTGGCTAGATATAGTCACAAAGTGATGTGATGTGCAATTTATGATAATTTTTATCTTTGTTTATGTAGACCAACATTTTTTCTTATCTTTGTATATGATAGTTCAACCACAACTTGTAGAATCTATCTTATATTTAATTTATTGTTGCAATATTTGTGATTTATCTTGTCTTATTGTTGAATTAGATAATTTATCTTCTTTTATTTATAAAATTTGGTGGCTAAGCTCGTTTATCTTTAGTGTTTTCTAATGTTGGTCTTGTGTTGTGATGTGGTTCCTCGCCAAGGACGTATGACGCAAACTTGGCGAGTGTATACAAGGAAGCTGACGCAGGGAACCCTTGAGGATGGGGGTATGTGAGGTTGTAATGTAGCTAGTATCCACTACCTTCCTATGAGTAGTGTTGATACCTTGGATTCTATCACCTTACACAAATAAGGAATAAGGCATGTGGTCTTGTATGGATAGCCTCATTGTGTATATAGCCCAAAGACAACACCAAGATACTGAGTGGCATGGATTATGATTATGGATACAAATGAGACTAGTATTGTACTCTAAAGTGAGAGCATGAGCTTAGAATCATGCCCATTGCTGATACTTGTGATCTGTAATCTTGGTGATAAGGACTAGCGTGTTTGTGTAGGATGCATAACTAGTTATGGTCGTCCTTGCATTTTGGATATAGAAATGTATCATTATGTCTTTCTAATGCCGATATCATTATGTTTTATTAGTTTGATTGATATTTTAGTTATGGAACTTGGAAAGGAAATGAAAAATTATATCATTGATGAATGTTTCTTAATTGTGATATTATTCAGTGATTTACTTTGCATATAAATTTATGAAATGGAGGCACAATTAAGTGACATTGTGTGAATTGGCATACTTTTCACTCATGTATTAGTAGGGGAAAAGTATTAATAATAAATAAATAAAATATACTTTTCTGGTAATAATATGCAGTTTGTGGATTTGGAATGGGTATTGAGTAGAACATTTTAAGTGGGTTATCGTAATTTTAGAGGGAAATTGAATTTAGTACACTAGTGCTTAACCTTTCCTTCTATAAGAAATTGATTTCTAATATTGCTTATATTGGGATGCATAATTTTGATTACTATGAGAAAGATTTCATTAATGCTAATATGAAACCAAGTTTGAAACTACACTAGGTAAAAATATGAAGATTGAATGTTGGGTGAGAATTACTAGTATACTATCATGTCTAAAGCTAAAATATAGGCTAATGAAAAATTCATTAAAGAAAATCAAATTTTGGTGCATTAAGGACTAATCCTTCTTTCTATTGATCCATATTAAATAGTTATAAGTTTCAATACATGGCTTTTCAATACTAATCTTTTCATTGTGTTATCGAGGAAGGAATTATTGGTAAAATTAGGAGTTAATGAAGGTATGATGTGTTGATACTACAAAAATGAAAAACTAGGGGGGGGGGGGGATGAATTAGTTCCTAAAATCTTAAAATTCAAACCATTAAACCCCCAAACCCTTAAAATTGTGAACCCTTAAATCTATTTTGATTAAATGAAATAATGAGCATGCAAGTACACACAATAAGAATCACATCCACACAATTTGACACAAGATTTTTATTGTGGAAATCTTGTTAGGGGAAAAACCATGGTGGAGTTGTTTACCCACAATAAGAAAATACCTTGTTAGAAGTATAAACTTATTACAATTATGGGGATTGCACATGCAATCAAGCTTACTGCCTATAACTCACTTCTCAAATGAAAATCCTTTGGATACAACCCTAAGGAAGACTCATTGTCTTACAGATTTGATCACTACAATGATAGACTAGACTCCAATCTGATAGGATTTTTGTGAGCTACTAAGAATGACAAGCCCAATGTCTGATTACAGTTTCTTATAAGCACACTTTGTATATCTTTGTTCAATCCTCTTGTCAAACACACTTCTAATTTCATTGAATCAGGATCTCCCTATGCTAGCCACCTCTTGCATCCACATCCATAATCCACAACTTGGATTTTTCCCCAATCTTTCATTTTATACCAAGAACTATGTCGACAAAACCTAATTCATCATCTCTTCCAATCTATAGGATAGATCTCTTGTTTTGAATTCATCTATGAGTGCTTAATATTGAACACATAACATAACCACCTCCTCAAGATCATAAATCTCCCAGATAAATTTTTTTGTAGTTGCACAACATGATTTATCAACTAGGTCGGTTAAGAACAAATGATACAAATGAAAATATTATTGTTGACCAAGAATTCAACCAATTAGGTCCTTTTGATCCATGTGGATCACCAAATCATCAAGAACATACCTCAAGAACATCCTACAACATCATGAAAAACACTCAACCATTCAAATTTATTACACCCATTGGATTTTCCAACTCCTTTTCACCAAGCCCTGAAGAACATTGTCATCAAGCCACTAAGACAATAAGTTTATGCCTTGTGGAACTCTAAAGTACAAACCCTTTTACTTAAACCTACTTTAGTATGTCCCAGACACACTCCTAAGTGTTCTCTATGAAATTCTTACTCCGTTGCGCACACTAGACATTTTCTAGCTTCCTATTAACACTGTTTGTCACCTTTTCTGCTAGTCATCTTCTGTAACTTGTTTACCTATCTAGATATTCATGAAATAATATGAAACTATGGGTGAACATGGTAAACACCTTCAAAATTTTTTTTCAACATGCACAAATCCATATCTATCATATCCACTTCTCACTGGAACTTTGAACACTTTGCTCCACTAGGTAACCTGTAACAGTTAATTTAACAACAAACAATTTGTTCTCCTGATCACTTCCTTTGATCCCTTCCTCTGCTATGTTGACATCAATTCCAACACTTTCATCTTCCAAATTTTCCATTATGGCAAAAATATCCCCCTTTAACATTGATGATAACATGTGATGTGAAAATAAGTAATATAATAAAAAACCAACAATCTCACTCCAAGAAAGCTAATCAACAATACTACCAACAATATCCTTCATTATCTTTCAGAGTCTCTCTAATAGCACTTCTCCATTTCCCCTTGGGAACATGCTTGACTTGGTTCCAATCAAATTACATACTCTTATCTTCACCTGCTTCTCCCCCTTGGATATACATCACATATTATTTCTTTTTTCCTAATGTGCAAGTATTCATGAACTTTATTTTCTCATCTGATATTCTCTTTACATCCATATTCTCTTAACAATTATTCCATTATTTTTCACATGCTCTTCTCCCCCTTTGACATCAATGAAAAAGTCTTGTTAATTATTCTCATAAATTTATCCTTGTCAAATCAATGCCAACTTCCTTTTCCTTTTCATCTGCTAGAACTTCAACTTACTTTCTTGCACATACACATTCTTATGACATCCATAAATGATCAAGCACTTAGCTTCTTGATTCTACACATTCTTGTAACATCCTGCAAAACTCTCTTCCTGATTAGGTATCTTTTCCTTGCATGCTTACTACTCCCCCTGAGTAGTATCCTTCATACATCAATCCAGATTTAATGATATTTTCATGTGGCTCATTTGGACTAATGCATCATTCTGCGTCTTAGTTTTGATTAGGAGAAGAAATTACCTTTGACTTTCCCTTGGATCTTATTGATTTAGATCCCATATCTGTGATCTCTTTTTTCTTCTTCCTTCTTGTCTTCTTCTTATATTTATGCTCCTCTTCTCATTTCTTCTTTTATTTTGCTTCTTTTCTTATGATTTCTTTGTCCTCCTTTTCTTTTCCTTTCTTTCTGGTCTTTCCATTCTACTTTATTCTCATGTTTGGTCCTTTAGTGTCACCTCTTTTTTCCTTCTTGCTTCTACAATTTTTAGTAATAACTTCAGATTGTAGAGCCATTCTCTATTTGTTCTTATCTTTCCTTTTAGCAGTACACTATCTTGCAATATGACCATAATTCTTGCATGCAAAACATCTATCCTTTTGACTTTTGACACTGTCAATCCTCTTTCTCACACTGCTACATATGCTTGTATCATGATCATTCCTTTTGCAATTAGAACATAGATATTCTTTTTTGTGATCCTTTTCTTTGAGTCCAAGCTTTTTATAGTCATGATTCTTGTCCTTTACCCCTTGTACTCCAAACTCCTTTTCCAATTTCTTCCTATTGGTCTTCTTTCTTTTCTTCTTTGACTTAGGCTTATCTTGACTATACCTAGAGCATTTCGCTTCCTCTAATCCAATACCATTCTTTTCCATTAACCTTCTTTGAAGTAGTAATGCCTCAAGCTTAGTTGAACTAATCTTGAGCTTATTTTTGAAATCATTTGCAATTCAAAGCTTTTCTTCTATTTCTCTAACCCATTGATCATCTATACACTATCTGTAAACTTCTCTGGCTTCTATTTCAAAAATTAGACATATTTGATCTTCATGGGGTAATACCACAATAGTGGGTTACACTTTTTGGGAGGAAGGAATTCGCCACAAAAAACGTGGCCCACTAAAAATTTCATCATACTTTCGATCGGAACAACGAAACACTTTCGATCGAAAGTGAGTAACTTTCGATCGAAAGTACCTAATTACTTTCGATTGAAAGTAACTTGCTTACTTTCGATTGAAAGTAATTAGGTTTTGTTGGTGGAATAAAAAACCCGTTGAAACAGTCATTTTCACTGTTTCGGTTGGGTTGAAAGTGACAGGAGAGAAGAGTGGGCTTCCGTTTTATCGAATGTCTTTATCAAGTTTTTCACATTTATAATTTGCATATTTTATTGTTTTATAATATATATTGTTTGTATATATGCATTATAATGTTTTTTTATATATATTGTTTGTAAATTTGTATATATATGCATGTATATGTGTATATATGCATTATATGTGTATATATGCATGTATATATGCATATATGTGTATATATATATGCATATATGTGTATATATATGTATATATACATGTCTATGTGTATATATGCACGTATATATATGTGTATATATATGCATGTATATATGCATATATATGCATATATGTGTATATAAACTAGATATTTTATTAATGATCTTACTACAATAATTAGCACCCAGTGTAGGGTATGCTTATGAATTACGAACTCAAGATAGTCTCTTGTGAACCAAAAGAATCATATTCTTATGTTGACTTTAATATTATCATTTCTTATTTAACATTAAATGATCTTGAGATACGAAGAGATCACATAGTTTAATAGGTTAATGTCATTTTTCTTATAAAGTAATAATTAATATTAAATAAAGTGTTGTTACTAACATAATTAGTACCGCTATTGGAAGTAGGACGTTTTCTAGGGTAAAAATGTCAATGTTAATATTTATATCTAAAGGGTACTATTGTTCTTGTGAAGAGAGTGCAATATTCATAGAAATGTTTATAATATGAATAAGGTTTATTAGGAATCTATGCCAGATTACCCTTCTCATTCTCTAAAATTTAATGATAAGGAAGGAGGATATATTGAAGCGACTAAATTTATGTCAGTAGAGGTCATTTTTGGAGAGGAAATACATTAGATTCAAAATTATTCCAAATTTTTTTCATCATTAATAGGAACGGGTTTATTAGAATGTAAACTTATGTGAATGAAGTAATAAGAATCACATTAAGTAATTCTATGTGAAGTACCTATTAGATCCTAATCTGTCTATCTAGAATATTGGCTTTCATATTTAGTGCATGATAAAAAGAGTTGTTACTAATTGTGGTATCTACTCCATATGAACTTGTTATATGACTTAGTAGTTAGTGAATCATGAATTAACCTTAGATCTATGTGAGTCAACTATGTAGATTAAGCATTATATTATAATTATGGATTAGAAATAGAATTCATTACAAAGGCTAACTTGATTACTTAATTTATGATTCTAATTTTTGTCTAGTCAGGGTTGACTAGAGGATGAACATATTTGATGATTATGTGTGAAGATTGTGGAACATTAATGTAATCCTAATTTTGTTTTGTTTATTTATGGGGTAAACATGACTATTTGACTTAAGATTGTCTTAGTTTCTCGTATAGAGAATTATTATTGATTAAGTTTCATCAATACTAACAGAGAAGTATATTTGTAAAAATAAATACATTATAAATAAATAGATTAAAAGAAACCTACTTTAGCTAGTTCATTCTAACAAAATTTGCATACTTGATATGGATGATCAAATTTAAGTAACCATATATGCGAATAAGTGATAACTTTTATCATGTTAAGATATTAGTGCTATTATAGTATGTGTTAATATTCTTACTTGAGTTGTGTAAATTTGAAGTCAAATCATCATTTAAGTTTAGGACATCATCCATGTTTCACCTAAGTGGGTGATAGTCGACTGTGAAACTGTTTGGGAATCCTTCCCAAGAAAGGGTTGCATACCTACTTATGTCTTTTATAAAACATATAATAATTAACATATGATGAACCTTATACCCTTATTATGGTGAACCAATATGATATGGTTCAAGGTTAAAGAGTTGAACTACAAAGTCTCTATGTGTGACGTAGGCAAGGCCATCAGTGATGATCCCCCAAGACTTTAGATTCAGCCCTTAAGATTGTCTTTAAATTTTTAAATGCAAAATGTATAATGGGAAATATGGATAGGTTTTAGAACAATGGGGGATTGCACATAAAAGAGACCCTATGCTTCTATTAACCACATACATTTAATTATAATGATAATGAATATAAATATGGAAATGTTTGCAAATAATAATGAAATCATATAGAATGAAATACATACCTCATAACATAGCAGATCTGGAAATTGCTATTTTCTGGTGTCTGTACTGAGTTTCTAGAAATTCTGCAACTGGATCTAGAACGGAAACACAAAGACAAAGAAAACCTTGAAATCTTTTCCTTTTCTAATCTAGGTCGACCTTGACCCAAATATAGGGGCACAATTGTACCCCCTTATGTCAACTTTGACTTGCATTGCTCTGACGAAAATTTTGTTCGCAGATACTGAAAGTTTGTCGAAAAGGGTATCTGAATCTACTTTGTAATTCACTGTTCCGTACCTATACCTGCAAGAAAAATGGTTTTTTTTGTTGGGGGAGGGGTTTTCCTTGGTCAAACCCCGATTTCAGAATTAACCTTAAAATAGAATTGAAATTGCAGTAATAAATAAAGTAAATAGAACAATTCACCTTGCTTATCTTGAAACCCTTGTAGAGGATTCGAATCCTTGGATCCACAAGTATGGATGCACCAAATGGATGTAGAATATAGGATGTAGGATGTCTCAAATCAATTGCCTTTAGATCTTCAACACCAATCTTAAATGGATCTTGGAATAGGAAGAAGCTTGAATGGATATGGATGGAGAAATCTTCAACAAGAGGGCTCCTTAGAGCTTGAATCCTTCTATAGCAACTAATGGATCTCCTCGATGAATTGAATCTTGAATGTAGATGATCGCTTCCATAGATTATGCGTAGAACCTTTCTTTCTTGAAAATGAGAGGAGAAGGCTTCCTTATATACTAGAGTCTAGGGCACAAACTTCTAGAGAGGCCGACATATGAGAAATAAATTCCAACTAGGCTCATACCCCTAGAAATGGACCTATATTAAATATCTTTTTTTAAGAGTCTCCATTTCGGAGCCTGAAACAACCGACTCGGAAGCGGGAAATAATTCTTTCCAAACCTTGACATCCATAAATCTTTAATATTTGAAATTTAGACCCTGGGTCTAGGTCGAGGCTGACCTTGACCTAGGTCAGGGTCGAGGTTGACCTTGACCCTGAGGTCAAGTACCTCAAAATCTCAAAGTAGGATACCATAAATAGGTAGGAGAGAAGTGGAAGACAGGGCAGGATAGGGTAAAAACCATATCCAAGTCAAAGACCCATTCAAGGTGTTTGACATGACCCCAAACCACTTACTCAGAGGGCTAAACTAGTCATAAATGGAAGTGCTTCCATTTTCTAATGATACACAAATAATTCACTTATTCTTAATGATGATTCACTTAGATAACATATCAATATGCTTATGTATATAATGTTTGACATCTAGTTGGATGGGCATGTGTGCAGTTACATGGACTGAACATGGTAGACACAACAAAGGAAATATGATAGAGATATACAGGTACACAGTATTGAAAGTTGTTTTCTATATTCTGATTTATATTTAGATTAAGTAAATTAAAGTTATATTGTGATGATGTGGTTATAGTGATTCTAATAAAATAATAATAATTCGATATGTTTTAGTGTGTTATTTTGTTCTTGGGTCGAGGATTCCAGGACGCTGTGTTACAAATCTTGATGTTGTACATTTTGTTATCTTATGTCATATGGTGCTCGTGTATTATATGTTGATGTACTCCTTAAATGAGATCATTGTAATTATGATCATGACACTATAATTATATACCCTCTGTAGAGAGTGTATATAAATGTAATTGTAATATGATGTAATAAACTATATTATCTAATTAGTTAGGTTCATGTTGATAATCATCATGTACTTGTATATTAATTGTTGTGGATTAGGAATAGGTGGATATGAGGTTTAAATGAACATAGATTATCAATGAATATGTTATACATTATCTTTTTATGGTTTCTTAGATTAGATCTTGTGTTTATGTGTTCTTAGTAGCGATGTTGAGGAACCTAAGAGGACATAGTATAATGTTTCAATTTTTAGCTTTATTTTTTTGTTAACAACATATTACATCATTTATTTGTTTCTATTGTCTATTTATTTCAATATATTAATTTAGTAAAAAAATCTTTCATGTTCTTTATCTTTTAGTTTTTGTCCTCTCGAGTTGCCTGGCGAGGCATTACAACTAGTATCAGAGAAAGAGTTCTATACTGGGAACTTGACTCACCCATTAGGTCTTTCATTGAGTACTCTCTTGATTGATTTTTTTTTTAAAATGTTTAATAATTTGAGTCATTTTCTTTGTGTTGAGAGAGGATTCCTTTCAAAGTTAGAGGTCGAGGTAGAGGCCAAGGTCAAGGCCGCAGTTAGGCTAAAGGAAGTCTTCATAGTTCTTCCATAAGTTTGCATCGTGAGACTTCATAGGATAAATAGTAGTTAGATAATTAAAGTGATGAAAGAAGAGCACAAGTGAATAGGATTCATCAGGACGAATACGAAGGTGATCAACTGTGTCATGTCCTTCAGGAGATTCTTAACTAATTAGAGACTATAGGCCAGTAGGATGAGCCCCACCACTCTCATAGAGAGAGAGAGAGAGGGAGAGAGAGAGAGAGAGAGAGAGAGAGAGAGAGAGAGAGAGAGAGAGAGAGAGAGAGAGAGAGAGAGAGAGAGAGAGAGAGAGAGGGTNAGAGAGAGAGAGAGAGAGAGAGAGAGAGAGAGAGAGAGAGAGAGAGAGAGATGCTTTATTTTATAGTCACATGAGGATCTCCTTAGATCTTGTCCTCCTATATTTGATGGATCCAAAGGAGGGTCAACTGTAGAGACGTGACTCATTGATCTAGATAGATGCTTTGTTATGCATCCATATGGTAGAAATACTAAATCTAGGTTTACAATTATGCATCTTAGGGATTTTGGCTCCACCTGGTGGTGCATAGAGGAAGAGAAGCTCTACATTGACATTTCATTAGTTTCATGGGAGCTATTTCTAGAAAACTTTTGAACTCGATTATTATAAGATCACTAGAAATAAGAGAGAGCTAAAGAATTCCATAATTTGAGGCAAATGACTATGTAAGTGGAGGACTATGAGCATCATTTTCATGAGCTCAAGCCATATTTAGGGTATAAGGATGATGAAGCTATGTTGGCACAACATTTTTATGGGCCTCAATAATCGTAGTGTAGGAGGAGTTAGTATGCTTGAACCCAAGAAAATCAAGGAGGTAGTAATTAAGGTTACTTTAGTTGACAATAATTTAGCCATGGGTCTGAGTGGTCATGTTGGTATTTAGGCTGGCAACACTCCACACTTGGGATCACTATTTAAAAGGAAAAAATCCCAAGGAGTAGGATATTCTACGAGCCATCCTTCATCCTGCAAGGGTGGGCACAACCATCAGAACATGGAGTTTCAAGATGGTAAATGCAACAATACTCAAAATAGTCCCAACTATGGTTATGTGAAGGATCACAACTAAATTTGTAACAAGTTTCATCAAGATATCTAGCCTGTGCATAGCACTCAACAAAGTTTCAATAGAGGTGGTTTCCAACAATCAAGTGGTCCTTCAGTAGGGAGAGATTCTAGAAAAAATAGAAATTATTAATCTTATGGTCAGCAAGGCCACATTACAGTGTATTGTCCCCATATATTAGTATAGGCTTCATGCTAGCAATAGGTTGCATCTTATCCTACAATGGTTGATGTAGGTAGTGCTGTGGTTCCACAACACACACCCCATTTTGGCCACTTACCCATGGGGCCCCCCTTTCTTTTTCTTGTTTTGTTCCCTCTTATTCTTTTCTTTTTCTTCTGGCTTTTATTTTTTTATAAGAAAGCCCTTGCTAGCAAACCTTTTTTTGGCCTTTCAGACTTTCAAACTTTCGGTGTTCTACATATCTCCAAAAGTTTGAAAGGCTGAAGTCACAGACAAAAGAGAACGTCTTTTAGACTTTTAGTCTCTGAAACCCCAACGATGCATGACTCATGGGCTTCAGGTTTTCGGCCTCTGAAAGTCCAAAACCCAATGATGATGTCATTGACAACGAGCATCTATAAAGTGGCTAAGGATTTGTCTTTGTCTTCATTATGTATTTTTTCTCCTTCAAGCTCCAACTTTCTTAGTGTCTTCGTTGCGTGACTTTCTTTCTTATGGTTTTATTGGAGTTGATTGTGCGCATCCTTCTTCTTGTCGAGCTCATCACTATTTTATTCCCATGCCCTCATGTTTGCAGGTAGGGTTTCAACTTTGCTTTCTTTTTGGGTTTTGCTTTTGTTTCACAACTTTCATTATCGGGGTTTGGTTCTAGGGTTAAGGTTTCATTCCTTTAGGTTGTTTTGTCATCATTTTGGGTTTGCATCATTCGACATCGAGCCCTTAGAGTGTCTGGTCTAGGGTGTTTTGCTGTGTTTTATTTCTTGGTGGTTTGTAGTCCCCTATTTTTTTGGTCTCTGAAAGGCCGAAATGATCAACCAAGGAAGCTCGACAAACCATCAAAAATGACTACGTCAAAATGTTAGACTTGTCATAATTTTTTCCTTTAAAGATCATTGCATCCTTGGCACACCAAAACACCGAATATAGAATTGGTCCAACTCATTTTGCACTTTCAACCTTTCAACCTTTGATGAATCATTCCATCTCTGAAATGCCGAAACATTAAAACTAATCTTTCAAGCCTATTATGATTACATATTTTCCCTTTCGCACTTTTGCACACTAATTTTCCTTCACCCCTTCGCACTCTGAAATTCTAAAACTGAACATTCACTAAACCCCATCTTTCGACCTTTCGCAGGATGATTCTGTCTTCAGTTTCTAAACCTTTGAATGTTCAAAAATCACAATAAAGCTTATTCCTAATGGTTTCAAGCTTCTGGGCTTGATTTTCTGGGTTCTTTGAGCTTTGATTTCTTAGTTTGTAGTTGTTTTCAATAAAGTTTTATTGATAGTTGTATGTTTCCTTGCAGAATGTTGGAAAAGATAGCTGGCTCACCAATTAAGTACTTGTTCAAAGGGTATCATGTTTAAACTAGGGTTGAGAACCTCCACAACGAGGTCACTGATATTGACATCGGGAATGTAAACTGGAATGATTTTCTCATTAGATGTGCCAATCCCAATGAAAGATCAGCTAACTGCACTGCTCTAGTTCTTTCAAGTCTGGTCAATGTTGCAGCACATCCAGTGTTTGTCCTATCCTAGATCTCATTATGAGTCTCGCATAGCACTACATCCCAGATGAAAGGGTAGTGAAGAATAAGGCCAGAGACATTGTTGTGGACATAAGACCCGACAACTTGGAAGATCTCTTCCACTTACCAAAGGGGGTGGACAGGTTTTATGACTTCTCTATCAAGAAGGGCTTGGATTGGTTAGGAAGAAACACTTAGCTTTCTTATGAAATTGTAAACATGAAATACCTAATTCAGCCTCTCCCAAAGAATAAGTTGGAGAAAATTGAAATGATAAGGGGATATTTGAAGGATGATTCCAAGCAACAGTTACCATGTTGAGAAGATTGTGGACTTCCCCAATCAATCCAAATTGAGCATTGGATGATTCTCTTGATTGAAAGAATAAGGTGGAGAAGAGCTAGATTTGATTGGGCTACGATCCTGAGTGATAACCTGGATGAGAAATTAATAGTAGTGAAAAACAATCCCCATTTCTATATGACTTCTTATGTGGTTTACTTGTTTCCACCCAGGAAAGAGTACTCGAGGTTAGTGAAGGGAGGATCTTTTTGTCATCCAAATGCATGGCCATTCACTGTGTACCCTCAGCTAGTTAGAAAAGAGAAGATGGATGACAATAACCTAGATTATAGGATTGTCAATGATGCCTTCATCTTTGTGATTATCCATTCCATTGAAGGTGATTATGCAAAGAGACTCTCGGAGGAGGCAACTACTAAATTCTGAGCAATAGGAGCTTATTACATTCAATTTTAAACTTTCACATACATCAAAGTGATAGGGTGCATTTTGGCACCAAAGAAGCTCCCCCGATACCCTTTTGACAAGATAGTTATTTTGGTAACAACTAGGCAGCTTTCAGATTCCTATGAGCACATCGAACATAAGAAGAAGCACTGTTGGGACTTCCCTATGTCAATTGGTCCCCATTATCTATAAGACATGAAAGTATTTAAGTCTCTTGCATTTGAATGGGATGAATGTACCTTACAATCCCTTGGGATGTTCAAGACCAGTTTTGACCCCATTGGTACCTACAACCATATTATGGGCAGATATTACTTTCATGAGCCTCACCTGGAAGATCACTGGATGAACTATATAGATGACTACGAAGTCAGGATCCGGGACTACTGCAGAATGTCCCTTGAATTTGCACAAGCTATCCTAGAGCTCAACATTCCCCCTAAGATGTGGGACATGGAGACGAAAAATGTATTGGACCCTCTATACAATGAAGACAAAATATATGCGTGGGCCATCCTGAATGGACAAGTAGATAAGGAGGAGAATGATAGTATTGATTTCAAGGCTAGGCATGTGGTAAAGATCACCAAGGACTGGATCAAAAGGCCATTCAAAATGGACCCTGTGGCAATGAAGCCACAATTGGATCCACCCTCCAAAGGGGATAAGCAAAAAGGAGAGAGGGTAGTAATGCCAAGGTTTAAAGTGGCAACCGCTCAGAAATTAGACATAGTGTATAGGCATGACCGCCCAGTAGTATATGGCTCAAATCCAAAATCTAAACCAGCAAAGACGAGATTGACAAAAAACAATGCTAAAGGTTCAGAGCCAAAGACATTGCAAGTTGAAGAACACAAAACATAATAGAAGGGCATACCTATTCTGAATCTACGAATGATGTTGACATGAAGAGATGTTTGGTGTTGACAATATTTTATGGATGTTAGCATGAGACGACATATTAATGAAAAGATTTTTGA
Source organism: Thuja plicata (assembly GCA_018584345.1). Lineage (NCBI taxonomy): Eukaryota > Viridiplantae > Streptophyta > Pinopsida > Cupressales > Cupressaceae > Thuja > Thuja plicata. The sequence goes on along the minus strand of MU225278.1, from coordinate 998,904 downwards.
AAAGGCCTAAATGCAGTTGGAAACTAAATGTGGGTAGGTGAACTAAACCAACTTAACATTAAAAACTTATAGAGGTATGCATGTAGTGGAGTTCAGCTTCTAATCTCAGAGTGATGTACATCGCACTGGGCATGATTACACAAACAAGAGAATGGTAGAGCGAAAATGATCAAAACAACCTCTAGACACAAGCGCATGTGTACGTTGATTTGAACCAATCAGAAATGCACTCACATAAACCCAACATTTGTGATTTTCCCATTATCGTAGCAAGAATACTAGGTACTCCAGATGTTCATCATTACCCGAGCGTCTGCAAAGCTAAAATCAATCATGAAGCATTTGTGATCATGACAATGACAAGGAGAAGGGAGCCTATATGAACATGGTTAATGGTAGGCCGAAACCACAAATCTATAAGGAAAACAGGTTTCACAGTGGTTTGCAACTGTGAGACAGGGTTCGAACCATGAGACAGGTTTTCCCACGTACAGCCGCGAGTGACCTCGCAGGAAAAGCCTATCGGCTAATTATTTTGCCTATATCACTCGAGTTCACTAATATTTATGTTACCCCACTTCGAATACACAATCATGAGTGCATTTCCAATTGGAACAATAGTCATAAATTCGATTTTAAACACAGATTCATGAATTTATTTCCTTTTTGCAAATCCGCCAATTAGGCACATGCAAGCAAAACACTCATTATGATAACCTGATTAGGCTTCACACTTGCCAACTGCATAAGACGAGAGCATTTCAGGCATCATTTGCACGCTCAAGCATAACATACAATTATTGCAGTCCATGAAACAAAATTGTCTACCGACATTTTGTCAAACACCTGACATGACACCTCTACACATTTGCATTCGGTATAAAAGTCAATAAGAGCACCAACTTTGAGCATATCCTTCAATTGTTGCATTTCATTTGTCAAACACTCCGCGTGCAAAATCTAACCCCCCAAGTTAAGCATACATGACTACAATAGCACTGCACTCTACCACATCTGTCTCAAGGCCACTTCTAAGAACATGACTATGAATCTTCTCTCCCTGTAGTAAACTATCACATTCCTTGACAGTGAGTCGGAGAGAAATTGTTAAGGTTATATTGACGTTCCCTGTACTGGAGAACAGATATTATCTTTATCTATTTTGCATCGTTGGGCTCAGAGAGCGTGATTGGTTTAAATTATAACCCTTTCAGTGATTCTCAATGAATTTCCTCTGATTCGTCCTACTCTTTTAAGATCAAATAGATTGAAAAGTAGCTTGTTGGACTCTAACTATTGATTGAGCGGGACGGCATGCTACTGGCTCACTGAAAAATAATGTGACTATTATTGAGCCATGAAAAATGCTAGCCAATGGGTACTCGATCCTTGGATTTCTGGGCTCCTCCTGAAATGGTGTAAATTATTTTTTCCACTTTGAATTTAAAATTTGAAACGGGAGGTGGTCAACGAAATTTCCATAACTATTTTCAGCCACACACAAATCCCAGGTCAAAAACTCAGCGAACCCCCCCCCCCCCCAAANACCCCCCCCCCCCCCCAAAATAGAGCATAAACAGAGGAAAAAACAAGGCATAAAGTAGAGGTTTATGACAGTAAATTGCAGACTTATGAATTCAAAAATCTCAGTAGTGCAGCCATGCCTTGGGCGTCAATTTATCCATTCGAATTGAAGGATGGCCAGAGGCGTTGATTTAACAATCCTTTACCGGCAGCGAGGAAAATTCTGGCAATGAATAAAGTACATTGTTTTGACAAAATAGTTTGTCATCTCCATTAAACATTGCGATAAAACAAAGCCCTAAATGTCCATCAAACATTGTGATAAAATTACCAGGCAATAAAACTACAAACCTGATTGAAATGCTGTTTCAGACCTCGTTGCCAATGAGCTTTTCCTTTCTTTTCTCCGTTTCCATCAATTTGACTTGCTAGTTTTTAACTGACATAAGGCATAATTACCCAAAAAAAAAGTTTAAACACAAGATTTATCTGCACAGTCTGTTTTTCCTTCCCTTCAAGAAGTAGGACTGCACATCATTTTTAAATTGTTTTCAACATAATTACTTCTCGCTGAGTCTACTCAGTGTATGTGTAATTTAATAGCTTTTAGATTGGTTAAATGCAGACCAACAGTGGCGCTGACAGCAATTAGTATATCAGCATCCTCCGGCCAATCGTTGTTTGTCACCCTTAAACCAACACCATTTGCATGCAAATCTCAAATGAAATCTAATAGCATTCATGTGCGGTATTGTCACCTCTAGTTTGTCTGCAATATTCAATTTAAACATAAGTTTTTGCATTCAAACATTCCATCTTTCATTTATTATGGCGAGTTTTTGGGTCAGAATTAATTAATTAAGTTTTTTTTTTTTTTTTTTATAGTAGATTTTAAAATAGTTAATATTTTATTAAAAATATAAATAAAATTTACATATATATTTTTAATTTTTATAAATTTTAAGTTTGAGTTTTTCAGAGTACATTTTAAATGTAATTTTATCAATTTTTATATTAAAATTATATGTTAATATTTTATATTACATGAAAATTATTTTAAATATAAATTGACATGTAATTTTTAGTTTAAAGTGACATGTGATTATTTAAATATATAATATTTTTGATCTTTTTCTTTATACTTTTGTTGTTTGGAGATAGTTACCTTCATAGTAGCTGGTGGAGGTCTAATACACCCCAATGCTACTATTCAAAGATGTCTAGAGAAAAGTGATGAGCATTCAATTACAATTTTTTTTCACTTATATAAATTTAATATAAATAAAATAAAATGTTATAATGAAATTTTTTATGCAACTTCTAAATTTTTTTGTTTCTTGTTACATTGTGGCTGTCATTTCATTTTTCATTTCTCGTTCCTGGTAACATAATATCACATAGACAACTATTCATGTATCTTAACTTTTTTCACTAGATTTTGATCATATTCATATATCTCTTACCCATGGTTCGTATTTGGGGACATTGCAGTTTGCATATCCATTTTTTAGGTCCTGGACTATTATACACTCTTCATACCCAAATATGTATCTATTGAATTCCCTGAAACCCACAAACAACTCCATCAATCAATGGTATAGACTATCCAATTTCACTATATGTTAATGACAAAGTAACTCACCAAGATTTTCTTTCCCCTATATAAGGTTTCTCTCAAGGTAGCCTGAGGGCTGCACAAATCAATGAGAACAGAGCATGCTTATATTTTTACACAACCTGAAAATATCGATTTTTAAATAATAGGTATAAGGAACTTATTGTAGAATGAATTCACTGTCCTTTCCAACCGCCTATCCACTACTAGATTGATCATAATTCTACTTTGGGAGATCTTTTGTATCAGAAACATACCCATACAATGTCTTAAAATAGAGAAAATGTTAAAGCACAAAAATGAAGACAAACCTAGATTCTTGAAATTTTTTTAAATAAACAAATGAATCCTTTCCGAACATTTACAATCTCATTCAAGGCCCCAAATTCAATTGTGATATATACAAGCCCTGCGATAATTTAGAGGGACACTGTTAGCGCATAGTTTCAGCCTAATTCATAGTTAACGACAAACTCATGTTTGCATGATCATCGTTTGCATGAAGTTTACATGATCTTCATTTGCATGATCTATGCACTGTAATGTTAAGCCTAACTAAATTAGAATAGCTGCTCTGTAAAAATAAGAGATGAAATTTCATTTTTGAAATGCTCTATTTTATACTCCATTTTCGCAAGCTTTGGTTTTATTTCTAGCTATATCTATGATGAAAATTCTACATGGTATCAGATCTAAAGCTGCTAGGAAGAAGAATAAATTCATTTATTTGCAGGTACAGAAGATCAGAGCTTGAAAGAATGGAGTTTTCAGCATTTTCTTTTCTTACATCATATGATTATTTTGAATGGAAGCCAAAGATTCTACTTCTGCCCACAAGTAGAGGCTTGCATCAAACAGTCATGTCAATAGAGGTTGAATCAAATTCTACATTATAGATAGGTCAAGGTCATACTCTTTTTGTATACATATGTATACACATATACACACATGTATACACATATACACACATGTGTGTATATATAGACACATACATACATATACACACATATACACACATACACACATTTACACACCTATCATGTCACGGATTCGACGAGATATTAAATTTGCTTTTGCAAAATCTGGAATTGGAATTTTCGAAAATCCAATTCCACCTATTTAGGTGGAAGATTGATATGCCCATTTTGTGGCAAAATTGAAATTTCATAATTCCAATTCCATTTTTATTCATGGACCCAAACATGAAATTTGGTATTATCCAAAATTAGATAATGCCAATTCTAGTCTAATTCCAGCCCCAAAACGAGCCCTTAGATGTAGAGATTACTATTGCAGAAGCTTGTATAGATTGAACAAAGTTGAGTATATAACTGAAAAAACAATTTCTTTTGAATTTATTACTGAGAATTCCTTGAACAGATTTATCATTCAACATAAATAAACCTTAATAGCGTAGAATTCTCTAACCTCAAATCTTGTAGGTATGAAATAGTCAAATGCACATTTACTGATCTGGAACCTTTTGCATTGGCTGTTGGTGCATTCTTCCAGGAGATTGGATGCCGATCATCATAGAAATTACTATCGCACCTTTGCTGTCGTATTTCTGAAACTGAATGTATTAGAATCTGAAATAATATAAAATGTACCCTTAACACCTTTCGCAGCAGGCTTCTTGTTCAAGATTGATATACACGCTAACTGTTGAAGCAATGATGAATTATTTTCCGTTGACTGTCTTCTGTGACTGACTCGCTATCCATAATAGCTCTCATAGCCGCACCCCGTTTACTCGCACATATTTAAGCTCTATGATGCAGAAAGGATCCCGATGGACGTATAGGTGAAAACTCTCTCGTATTAGGGGAGAGGACCCAGTAGTTGAACACGTTCCAATGGTTGTGATAGTAGTTCTTAATTTAATACCCATAGCTGTTGATTTAATATCTAATATTTTTGACAACATTGTACCAATGGTTGTGACTTCAAAGTTTTTTTTGCTAATCATGACTACCCATAATTGAATGAAATTTACCCTTTGTTCTAAAAAGCAGCCAATAGTGTGATGCCACATCAGCTGCACAACTATTGGGATACCTAATTCACTATGATTGGTCTCACTTTTTTTTTGGGCTGTTTTGGACACCTTGGCAAAAAGCATGCTGAAGTGGCATCATATTTGATGATGTGGCTCTGAAACCTTAGTTATAAGAAGGAGACTCGCCAAGTAAGCTACTGTAAAAAAATGGGAGTGATTTGAAATATCCATGTAGGTTTTTGAGAAGCCCGAAGTTAGGGTGCACAACTACTGGGTCCTCTCCCCTACCTATCCTTGGCAAATATAGATATAACGAACTACCTCCCACAACGACAATGATTTAGTCTGAAATATTTTATTCAGACGCCCATTCCAAAGGACATAGTCGCCTCAATAATGAGAAAATGAGAGTGTCAGCACATAAATATTCAGCCCGCTAGTATTCCAGAATATACTTTACTACAATAATATTCAAGCTGACATTTTGTCTTTAGCGATGCGTTTCCCGTTCCTTCAAAAGAACAGAGCATCCCGAAATGGCCCGGGCTCAATACATTCAAACACCCATTATCAGAATGATCGACCTAAGAACTCTTTCCGGACTCACCCGCTGAAAATAGAATTAGGGGGCGATCATAAAGCATCGATTAATATTTCACCATTGACAGTGATGTTCAGTTAAACTTCCACGGCAGAAGATATCTGCAATTTCTTTAATATTTAGTTCTAGTGTTTGTACTTCCAAGAAGATGGACATCTCTGCCTCACGTGCCGCTAACATACAATCTGAGCATGGTGGAGCTTCTACAGATTCTTCTCAATGATGACGAGGGAAGCAACTGAAATGATGCCTATGATGCTGAATATACAATGTCTAAGCTGATTTTCCATTTTGAGTCGGTATTCTAGTCCTGGAATGATGCCTTGTGGGAGTGGAATTCCGGATCTGCAAAAATTACATCATCTGTAAAGACAGACTGTCAATGGCCACCATACCGCCGTATCTATATACAATATTGCATAAGATTTTCCCCATTATGAGAAGAGATGGGAGACGTGAGAGGCTAAAAGCCACTTGGTATGTCTGATTTAATGCATTCAAGTGCCTTTCAGAAGTGTAGGGAAAACCATGATCACAAAACCACTATGTAGCAGCCTGAAATCATTTTCTGGCATTCTATTTCCAGTGTGAGTCAATTTCCCGTAGCAAGAAACTCCACAAGGGAAGTCTATTGGCTAAATATATTCTTTATTTATAATTCAATAATTGAATGAAAGTAGTCAGGGAAGGGGCCTAGGTACCTCTCATTGTTCTAATGATTATTTATTGATTTTTTCTAATTAGAAGTCCTCTAAAAGATCATCTGGTGGCCCAATTGCCACTCATTGGTATATTCAATAGGTGGGAAAATTGTTAGTAATTAGTATCAATTATGCAACATTATTAGTACTAATAGTGCACGATTATTGGGGCATTTGTTTATATTGGATCAGTTGTGAAATTTTTTTCGTTGTTAAAGAAAACAAGTAATGGGGTAGTAGGGAATATGTTTTGAACGAGACTTTGAAATAACCAAATTTTTACCCTTGCATGCATGACAAATCCCACAATTTTTGTCTTTACTACCTAGAAGCCATGATATAGTTATCAATAATTAAGTCCCATACAAAGAAAATCATTTTTTTTTTAGAAATCTGATGTATCATTTAGGAGCTCATGATGCACAAAGTTAGCTATAACGGGTACTAGTGGTCTTCCCCTGGTGTTATGAAAAATTATTTGAATTTGAAGACTTCATAATAATTTATAAGAATTATGTTACTTCTATTCTTGTCATCTTAAGTTAATATGGGACCTAGAGTTCTACAATTTTGACGAGTACTTGGTTTAGAGGTAAATAGTAGTAGTTTGCCAACCAAATTGAAATCCACGTTTCTTTATTTTGGTACATGTTTGTCATTTTTTGTGAATGTTCTTACTTGTTTGTGTACATATAGGAAAAATAAGTTGTAAGATGCCATGATCGTAAACCTAAAAAATATTTTTCCAATTTCAATTGGCTTGAAAAATATTACCACACAATGTTTATTGAATTCCTCCTCCTATTGGCTATCTAAAATAAGTATTTTGTTGTTTTTCATGTTTCCCTTTTTGGTTCATGTTTTGCAATATACAAATTTTCTTTTATTATTACAATAGCATTGATGTTGCAACATTTGAAGTTAATAAACATTGTGATAGTGCTATCATGATTCAACTATATAGTTTTTCAATCAAAATCATAACCCATGCTTCATGAGTAGTGGTTCACAAGAACCCATCTCTCATGAGAATGAATGGAACACTTAGCACTGATTGTATCTTTGTGATGCTCATAAGGGTGCAACATCATGCCTTCCTAAGAGGTCACCCATCATAGTATTGCTCTAAATCAAGTGTGCTTAACCACAGACTTTCCTCAAAGCTTAAGCCCACTTAGCTTGCTACCTCATTTACTTGTCAAGCTACATGGGCTTAACCTTTAAGTAAACTCCATTGTTAAGAATATTTAAGTTGGAGAAATTCATGGATGGGTGACTTCCTAAGAAGGCCCACTTCTTTACCCATGTGAGAATCACCTACATATAATGAGTTTGTGTTCCATTCCTTTTTGTGAGAGATGGGTTCTTGTGAACCAATACTCATGAGACATGGCTCAATGAGTTTAGGTTGAAAACTAAATAGTTGAATCCTAGAATAACAATATTAAAATTTGACTTACTATGGAAAATATTTACCCCTTTCATTCTTTTGTCTCCTAGGTGAATTTATTTAACTAATTTACCTAGTTCATTATTCTCCTTATAACCTTATTTTTACTTTAATTAAATATACACCAATATTTATTTATTTAAACTCTCTTCTTACCTTTTCCTCAATTTTTGAATTTAATTTAATTCAAAAATTATCATTATCCTCTATTCAAATTGAATCCTCCTAACTTTACCACTTGCACTCCCTAATCTCCTTCATTAGCCTAATCACTCCCCCTAGATAATAATAGTTGTGCATAGAAATGAGAATTAATATGTAATGCATATTTTTCTTCGAGTTCTGTGTTGAGTGGTTAATGAACATTTCTATCAAATATTTTCTTCTTTTATGTGACTCTGTAACCCAAAATGGATTAGGCACTGGTCATAGGTGATGCATGAAATGTATGGTAAAAAAAATTCAAAATATAAAACTAGCATGTACTTTGTTTGTCTAATATGTTATTGTAGTTTATCTCAAGTATCCATGTTGTCATTAGCTAAGGAGGTCTTAGAGTGTTATTTGAACAAGTAGATGAGTAAAAGGTACACCGACCTAAGTTTTATGAAGCTTAAAGTGTAGAAGGTCCAGTGACCTTGTTACTGTTTGGATTCTCTAGTATTTGATTTAGGGATATAGTAATAATTGATTTCATTAAGTTATTTGATATTGATGATTAGTATTATCGATGTTACAATCATGGTGAGTATTAATGATGTTTTAGAATCAAGGGCAGCAAGAAAAAACACCAACATACCTGTCAGCATGTAAAAATGGGGATTTCTCCTACAAAACTCAATGAATAATCTTCAAACCAATTCCAAAATAAATCTAACTCCTTACCCTACATAACCAAGTCCATTAGAATGCCTGATAAATTTGTACAAGACTGTATCCAACATTATCTACCAAAGAAATTTATAGGAAAGTAAAATTGTTTATTATTTATCAATTGCCAAAACTTCAACAACCTTTGTGCCTCAACCACCAGAGGCTCAAATAGACTTTATACAACTTCTCTAACCATCCCCAATCAAATCTCAAACTGCAAAAGTGATTGTTGGGAGGTTAAGTACAAAAGTTGCATAAATATTGTCAAGCAACGTTGACAACTTTTTGCATTTTTAACAACCTTTTGTCCATGACTCTCTACCAACCTAATGACATTAGAATTTGTTCATTCATGACCCAAACACCTTTGGAGACCAAAACAACCTATTCCTAGAATTCTACTGACCCTTTGACAAAATTTGACCAAGTTGGCTTATACATGCCTAACAGGGTTAATGACCTTAAAAATGGGTCCAAAACATTACAAAATGACACAAGTTGGTCCATAGGACATTATTATATCCAAATAAAACATCACACACCATGATCCTTCAGGGTCCTTTATGATGTCCCAGAGGTGCCCCTGTACCAACATATAAACATATACATATACATACATATACATATAGACACACACGTATTGGAAATACACATGTCTGTTTATTATTATCTGGTTTTCATTGATGTCAAATAGTGTGGCTTAGAGGTATTTACTAAAGACATGTTCAGAAATATAGGTTGTCTGGATATGTCTAGAAGTAATCTTTTGTAGTGGACATGATATTTCTACAAAACAATGGAAGACATATATGTATTATAGGATATCATAAGAGAATGATGTTTGACAATAATTTAATGTTATATTCTTAGGTCTAGAAGGTAGTGGCTCAATAGCATAGATATATAATTAATGGTGATAGCTGTTCAGTTGTGTTTTCTAGAAGGTTTCTTGTCTAGAAATAAATAATGTAGATGTGCATATGTAATTTGTATTGCATTTAGGTATTGGGTTGGGTTGTGTTTTCTAGTGATCCAAAAATAGTTCTTGGTAATCCAAAAATAATTTTACCATATGTTGAAATTATGGTATGTTTATGTCCTTATTCCAAAATATGTTGTGATGGATTCTAGCATGCATATTTGGCAAGTGATATGCTTTCTAACATGGAGATTTGAATCTCACCATAGCATGTGGAAGTTTGGAGAAGGTGATGTAGTTATGTTGACGCTATGACACTACATATTTGAGATAATTGTGAATGTTGTTCTACTAATTCCAAGTTTGGTTTTGGGAAATGTGTAATATGTTTATGGTCTTGTCTCTCTCCTGGAGTGGAACATGGTTCATGTTTTTGATCTAGGTATTATATTTAATTTTCATCTCTTATCCAGATGGGTTCATGTTATGGGTGACCTTTATTTTCGTTCAGATACTTTTTGAATGGGATCTTATTTTATTTTTTAAATGATTGATGAATATTTTTCTCTTGGCATGGATGAAATTGTTGTAAACTCTAATGACCAATCTTATATAGAAGTATACTTTGTGTTTTGGAAAAATTTAATAGAGTTGTGAGTGATAAAGTCAAGATCTACAAGAAGAGTTTTATAAGAGAAGCTGTTCGTTTTGTGTAGTAGTTGTCTATGATTGTGGAAGAGAAGTAAAGGTAGAGACACTGTGTTGCTGAGGTTGACAGAGTTGTGCAGGACAACTGAAATTTCAAGAGAAATACTCTTTATCTAATGTGAAGACCTATAGGTACCTTTTCCCTATGATAGTTTGTCTTGGGTGCACAAGTTCATTTCTATAACTTTCTACTTTTGTAGTGAGCCTCTTTTGGCAAGTTTGGAGCAGTGAGCTCCAATCTATATTTGATGTCGTATTAATAGAGAGCCCTACTTTAAAATTCTTGAGGATTGAGATCCATTTATCTTTTTGATCAAAATTCAAGTCAGTTATTATCTTTGTTGCCAAGTGCTCACCATGGTTTTTCCCAGAATAGATTTTCCATGTATAAAATCCTGGTGTTTCAAATGTGTTATTATTTTAGTTCATTATTTTCTTTGTAAATTTGTGTGATGGATAAATTTATGGTTGATTACTTAAGTGAGGATTTTTTTATGCTTATACCCCCCTCTTAGCATCAGGCGTGTGTTCAACAACTGGTATCAGATCAAGGTTCCTCTTGCAAAAGCTTAACTGGTTGAGGAAAATCAAGGATAGAAAAAAACTTACACTTTTAGGCTCTAGTATTTGATGGTGCAATTTTTCTCTTGGGAGGGAAATATGGAAGCATATTTGGAAACTTTATAAAATCATATTTTGGACATTATTCAAATTGGTTTCAATCTACCTCTTAGAAGACCTTTTCCTACTAATGAAAAAAGACAAAAGGAAGATAATGTGAAAGCTAGAGAAATAGTTTTTGAAGTTTATGTGGCAAAAAAATTGGAAAGCTGTATTGTATAAAAGAAGATAAAGAGATATGGGATAAGTTATCTCCCAAAAATAATATTTAGATAATCCTTTTAGATTATCTCCCAAAAGATCATTTTCTATTTATAAGCCTTCATAATAAAATTTGCCCCCATATCTTCTCAATCCTTCTCACTCTTCCTCCTACCATAAAAATAACAATGTCACCTTCAATCCCATCATAAATCCACAGTAACCAAATGTGTTGGTATATATTCATAATAGATAGATCTATACCATAAATAAATAAACTCTCCATTCATCGTTACTTAACCAAAAATTAATTTCATCCACTGAATTGGATATCATATCCCCAAATCAACTTTCTAAAAGCACTGCCAATTTGAATAACGATTCAACTAAAACATCCCCTTAGCAAAATATGTGGGAAATTTTTGTACCATCTTGAAAAGTTGGTACCTATTATTGGATATATTTTAGGATCTACTAGACCCCATTTTACTAATTTCAAGATCCAATGCCTTTATACTTGATCTCCTACATCTTTCATGTTCTTCCCTTGAGGCTTTGGACTCTGCCAAAGCTAGAGATCTACTTTGAAATTAACCTTGATAAAACTAGGTTGACCCAAGTTGAACTTGTCCTTGGGAATTGATTTTAAATAGGCTCAGAGCCTAATACGACTGCATTTTATTTCCCAATATCAGTTTGGTTGGCCTGAAAAATCTGAATCCTAAACTGAGTATAAAAGAGGGTCTTCTACTCTCATTCAAACATCCATTCTTTATGAAAGAAATCAATATATATATATATATATATATA
>MU225278.1:957716-980293 GCA_018584345.1 Thuja plicata | reverse complement strand
CTGTCACAATGGATTTGGGTTCTCTCTCATTTTGGCCGCCATAGCTTTCTGAATCCTTCTATCTTCTGTCTGTTTCATTCTGTGTAATAGTCTTTGCATGCAGGTGATCTTGGGTAGATTGATGTTCATCAATCTCAACATGTGATTCTTTGGGATTAGCAGAGAATCTAACAACTATTCCAAATGCATGTGCAATATCTGGTCGAGTATGAACAACCTACATTAGTTTTCCAATCATTGACCTATACAAAGTCTGATTTACCTCATTTGACTTATCTTCCTTTTTCAACTTACATCTGATAGCCATATGTGTTCCAACTATTTTGGAATCTACCATCTTGAATATCTTCAACACTTCCTTGATGTATTTGGACTAAGTGATATATATGCCTGCATCTTGTTGAAGAATCTGTAGACCAAGAAAGAATTTGCTCTCCCCAAACATATACATTTCAAACTCTTTCCTCATTTCATTAGCAAAGGATTTACATAACATTTCATTTCCCCCAAAAATGATGTCATCAACAAATATTTCAACAATCAGAATATTACCATCGGTATCTTATTTTAAGTACAGATTGCTATTTTCACTTGTTCTTACAAATTCAATGCTTATGAGATATGAGGAAAGTCTTTCATAACAGGCTCTAGGTGCTTGTTTCAATCCATACAAGGCCTTATGTAGTCTACATACCATATTTCTCTTGTCTGGATCAACAAAACCTTTTGGTTGTTCAATGTATACTTCTTCTTCTAGTATTCCATTTAGGAATGCAAATTTGACATCCATTTGGTATACCTTGAATCGTTTGAATGCAACATAAGAAAAAAGAATTCTTACTCCTAGTTTAGCAATGGGTGCAACGATTTCACCATAATCAATACTTTCTTCTTGTGCCTACCCCTTGCATACTAATCTTTCTTTGTTTCTTGTGACTTCTTCATTCTCATTCAGCTTGTCTCTGAATATCTATTTGGTACCGATGACATTATTGTCATCAGGTCTCGGTACTAGTGTCCATGTACTATTCTTCTCAATCTATTTCATTTCTTCATTCATAGAATTGACCCATTCTTCATTTTCAAGTGTAGTATTAACATATTTAGGCTCAAAATCACAAAGTAAATATCTAGTACGTAGTGACTTACTTCTTATTCTCATTCCAGCCTTCTTGTCTCCTATGATTTGATTCTATGGATGGTGTCTTCTGACATACTTGGTAAGTTTTGGTTCACCTCTTTGTCCATCATTTTGATTATCTTCTTGACCTTCGTTCTGATCTCCATCGCTCGATACATCAGCTTGAGTATTTTACTAATTTTTGGTAATTGCAGCCTGATGCTCGGGTGCAATGTTCTATTGCTTGGGAGTGATACAATGTTGCTCAGGTAGAGTGTCAGGTTCTTTAGTGTAAACAAACCTATTGTAGTATTCTGGATATTTTCTACTTTCCTTATCACTTTTCTCTGCAAATTCATCTATTCTTACATTTGTACTTTCAATGATCTTGTTAGATGACTTGTTAAGACATTTATAAGCCTTACTTTTGGTGGAATACCCTAGAAAGATACCTTTATCACATTTGGAGTCAAGCTTTCCATTTCTATCATCTTTCAAAATATAACATTGAATACCAAAGATTCTGAAGTAACTTACACTGGGTGTGTAACCATACCAAAGCTAATAGGGTGTCTTCTTTGTGTCCTTCTTCAATTGTAATCTATTCAACGTGTAGACAATAATACTGACAGCTTCCCTCCAGAAAGTTTGAGTGATGCTTTTCTCAGTCATCAATGTTCTTGCACAATCAACAATTGATTTATTTCTCCTCTCAACAATTCCATTTTTCTGTAGTGTTCTCGGTGTAGAAACTTGTCTTTTAATTCCATGCTTATTAAAAAAATTAGTGAATTCATTTGAAATAAATTCCCCTCCTCTATCTAATCTTAAGCATTTCAATTCCTTACCACTTTTTTTCTACCATAGCCTTATACCATTTAAACATCTTGAATCCTTCTGATTTATCTTTTAAGAACATAACTATCATCATTCTATAATAATCATCTACAAAGAGAATGAAATACTTATCTCCATAGTAACTCTTTGTCCTCATAGGTCCACATAAATCAGTATGGGCTAATTCTAGAATTGCATTAAACGTATGGGCTTTACTCTTGAAACTAGACTTTGTCATCTTACCTTTTCAACAATTCTTGCACATGATATGCTCGGGCTTTGACATGCTTGGTAAGCCTATGACTTTTCTTTTATTGCTTATCTTTATCATGTTGTCAAAATTCACATGACATAATCTTTTATGCCACAATCATATGTCTTCATTTTTAGCCATCAAAAAAGTGGTGTTAATGTCATCAAGATAGAAAAGGTTACCTTTTGTCTGTTCACCAGTTCCAATCAACCTTCTTGATTCATTGAATATATTTACCTTCTTATTCTCAAATGCTACTCAGTGACCTGTATTATTCAGCTATGAAACACTTAACATATTATAATTTAGTCCCTTTACCTAGTAAGAATTTTTACATTTGATCAGGTTGTTCAACATTATGGTTCATTTACCTTCAATTGGACAAGGTGTGTCATTACCCATTCTTACTAATCCACCATTATAGTATTCAAAAGTTTCAAACTTTTGTTTATCACTAGTCATGTGGTGAGTTCAGCCACTATCTATAATCCAGACATCATTATTACTAACCTTAGATATGAGTGCAATTTCTACATACCTTTCTTCTTCTTCATCAGAATCATCCTTTATGGTTGCAAATACCATCTCAATGTCTTGTTTAGATTCGGTGTCAGTATCATCAGCTCTTTTCTCATCTAGGTAACAATCTTTCTTTCCTTTGGCATTATAGTCTCGGGTATCTCTTCTGTCAGATTGTTTGTTGCTTCGGTAATCTCTATTATCACCTCGGTCAAACTTCTTTTCATATGATCTATCATTACTTCTGTCATCTTTTCTTTTGTTGGGACATCTTGTAGCAAAGTGTCCAACCTCTTTACAATTAAAGCATACAAGTGGTAATTTATGTTTGTATCTACATTTGCTCCTCTGCAATCTTCTTGCCATTAGTGCTTCAATCTCATCATGTCCTTGATCCTCATTATCACTTTCACTATCATTTCTAATGGTGTTTCTATGACTTGACTTACTTATTTTCAAAGAAGATTTGAATGTAGACTCTATAGATGGTAAGACACTATTATCAAAGTTATTCATCTCAAATGAAATTAGTCTACCAATTAGACTATCTAGAGTAACTGTATTGTTTGCAACCACTCTCATTTCTAGTATACAAGATACTCTAATAGCATATATAGGCAGTAAAGTTCTTAAGATTTTACTTACCACTTGTATCATCTTAAAATGGAAGCACTTCCATGCTAAGAATGTTTAGCCCTCTTTAGGGGATGTTTTTGACCTCCATCATATCATCCTCCCATTTTTGCATCATCCCCTGCTTCTGTGCCTGATTAGGACCCTGATTGGGCCTCTTCGGACACCTTCTACCCCACCTGGCATGTTTTCCAGGGGTTCTGACCCCCTAGGTCAAGGTTGACCTCGACCTTGACCTAGGTTAGGGTTGACCTTGACCTTGACCAGGGTCCCCCTTTCAAATCTGGAAGCTTGTCGGCTACCAGGGGTCATCCAAAATTTAATTTTCTCACTTCTGGGTCGGCTGTTTTGGGTTCTGAAGAGTTGATTCCTAAATTATATTTAATATAGGTCCTCTCCTAGGGGTAAAGGCTTTAATGGGAATTTAATTATCCTATGTCAGCCTCCTTGTAAGCTCATTTTACCTTTCTAATCAATATGTCTTTTCAATACCTTTGCTCCACTTCTTTTTGCTAGGTGATGTTGTGCTTCTCTATTTCTTGGTGTCCGCAGAAATATATAGCTCTTTCCTCAGCTTGATTGATTAGGACTGTATGAAGTTTTTCTTCATTAGTTTCTCTTCAACATCCTTCTTTTTTATTCAATCCCCTTAATTCATAATGAATTAAGTTGTCTCTTTATATACATGATATCACCGTTTCTCACTTCTTGATTTTCTTGTTCTTGGCGTGATCCACAATCTTAGCCAATCTTGCTTTAAAATTTAACTCCTATTTTATCTCATAGAAATATTCTTGCCAACTGGATAAAACAACTTTAAATCTTTTAATTATCTCTAGATTTAACTTGTCAATGAAAATAATGTTAACAACCAGTTAAGTCTATCTTTAGCTCTGCCAGCTAAGTATTTTTTCATTTCTAAACTTCAGTTAATTTCAATGTTTTAGCTCTTTGATAGCTTTGGTCAATACTTCATTTCTCCTCGGGCTTCTCCGTTGGTGTTGTATATCCTTTGGTGTTGTCTATCCATCAGTTAACATATAATTCTGGCCGTCGGTAATGCTTGTGATTATGCTCGTCGGTAATATTTGTTGGTTTCTTTGCTCAGGAATCACTGTGACTTTGCTCTTAGTTTTCTCTGTCCGCTGAGTTCCACTAACCATCGGTGTTTGAAGTCACTTAGTGAATGCTGGTCTTTTATGCATTACTAAAAGCATAAGATTTATCTTTTTGATTCTCTGAAGTCTTTGAAACATTGTATATAACCGATTAGATTATATCAAGTTGATATAAATGACAATGCAATCTATTAACTGATTTAATGTCTTGCATTATCTTTCTGCATTTCAGTGATCAACTTAACATCTTCAAACATTCAATCAGTTACATGTCATCACAATGCCTCTTATATAATCTAAAATATTATTACTAGTCTTTTCAGTCTTTCTTTGAGTTCACAGTATTTTTTCCTGCTTGATTGTATAGTGTGTTGAACCATATATTTCTCTATTTTATTCTCTTGGAGACACTGTTCTTTTTTCACTATTTTGATGAATTTCTAGATTGAGCTATGCGATGATTGAAGCAATTCATTAAATCCTCTATATTATCCCTCAATAGAATTATTGGGTTTGGGAAGATCATCTTGAATAGCAGTTCCACATTGTGATTGGAAACTTGGGTGACCGTATGTTGCCTCTTCTAGTTAGTCTTCCAATCCATGTGTCTTCAAAATAATCAATTATGGGTTGCAAAGTCTCCTCATGTTCTATATAATAAGGAGATTGTAGAAGTGTTTTGAATGCATTGATTACATGTATCTGAGGCATAAAAGCTAATGAAACAAGTTTTTTGATCTCAAATGAAAATACTTCATTGACACTGTAATATGTTTGTAGACCTTCATCGTGAAATTTCCTCCACAAGCACTGAGAGAAATGGAAAAAGCATCCCCGAATAGTGACATTTTGAAAATTCTTATAAATAGCTCCCTTGAAACCTAATTCAAAATCAATAAGTTTAGTTTTTGGGTTTAGATCAGGTTGCAGTTGTTTTAATTTTACAAGTACTTGTGTATAAGTGGATCTTGTTTTGTTGGTCATAAGAATATAGATGAGTGGAAATATTACATCAATCTTCAATCCATAAATTGTGTACAACTGCTAAAAAATACTTGGTACTATTTTAAATGTACCATCAGCAAACCAATTTTTAGTTTCTTTTAGCAATTGAAAATTTTGTGTGGTGGTGAATAATAAAAAATGATTCTCATCATTAGTGTCATGAAAAATAAAATTTTCCCCTCTATTGGTAATTGTATATTCAATTGGTAAGATAAGATCTCTCGATGTTTAAGGATTTGGTGGCGGTGCTTCAAATCTTATTCTTTTCCTTTGAATAATTTTGGATAATGCATTGGTTGATGGTATTGCTTCTGCTACCGGTAATGAAATATTAGAACATGTAGCAGAATTGATATTTATTGTAGGCTCTTGAGTCAAGCACGCCATGTCTTTCATTTCATTTGACTTATGTTTGACAATGATCATCTCAATTTTTGGAGCATGATTATGTCCCATACTACTAATCACATCACCAGATTTTGTTTGTGTTGTAGTATAACACTGAATTGAACCTTTATTTGTAGAATATTTTTCACAACGCCAGATCATTTTATTGACACCTTCTTGATGATGCAAAAATGTGTAACCATTTAAAATGAGTAATTTCTTATTTTTTTGACTTGTTAAAATTGAAGAGGTGTTGTATATATTAAAAATTATGAAGAATTTTTTGATTCCCTAAAATTATATTTATTTTTGTATAATTTTATAGAAACCCCCAAGAAAATTTAATATAATTTTCAAAAAATTATATTAATTTTTTTTTTTTTTTATGAATTTTGATTTCTCTTTTTTCTTATCACTCTACACACTCTTAATTCTTCTCCCCTTCTTCCTTCCTTTACTTCTCTTAATTCTACCACTTTATATATCCTCTTAATGCCTCTTCATAATGCCTTTTGACTTATATGTTTTCATAATAACTCTTACTTATCTTATTCCCATGAATTTGTCTTTATTTCTATAATTATTTACCATTTTATAAGTTATTTAAGCATATTATTTTGACCATGGGTTATTGTGTCCATGGGTTATTTTGATCATGGGTTATTATGACCCTGGGTTATTTTTTCCTTGGGTTATTATGGTAGGGTTATTGTGTCCAGAGTTATTTTGGTCAGGTTATTATGTCCGGTTACCATCCCCAAACTCCATGTTCAAATCTAGATATAGTATTAGCATCCCTTCATCTTATTTGGGCTTTTCTAATCTGGTTTGGGTTTGAGGGTGAAGCCTTTTCGGGGAACTTATAATGTAACATAGGATATCCCTCTAATGTACATATCCTACATTTTATTTGGTGAACCATCTACCCACATATTATATCACACAGAGGTTCACCATTTCTTATTTTACAATTTAAACTTTTAAATGTAGTTATTTTTTTATTTTTATTTATAACGGTGATGATTTTATCAATCTTCCACACATTTCCTCATAATTTTGCAATGACATTAATGATAATTCAAGAAATCCCTTGTAAAATAAGATGATCAACGCTAATATTCCTAGCTAAATCTATAACAAGTAATGTAGCTTGAACCTCCACCTCGTTATTGGTACCATTCCTGAGCTCCTTAGAATCAACAACCAATATCTTACCATCTGAATCTCTTGCAACACATCATGCCCCTAACAACACTAGATTACTTTTTGAATCCCCATAAAAATTTATCTTGACCCATCCTACATCTGGCTTTGTCCATTGTGCTTCACCCCTATGCCTAATAATATGATCAACTCCAAAATTCCTATTAGCGGGAAACCTCAATAGTAGTATTTTGATATATTTAGGTGCATCGGATTAAATTATAAATAAAATGCTTCCCCTCTTTTTAATGACTATTTAGCATATTTCATCTCAAACTATTTCTACTCTTCAAAATAAATAAAATCATTTATCTAGAGATTCCAGAGTTCAAACCAATTTAAATAAATTTATCTACCTCCTCTCTTCATCCAATGTTATATTAATTCTAAAAGAACAAATAACTTTTCAAAGATTCTACTAAAACAATGATTACTTACACAACTTGCATCTCTTATGGATACACAACATGAGATTCATATTTAATAAAACAATGATAGAAAGGTTCATTTAACTACATCTACAATCTTCTTTTAGAGAAACTATATAAAAACAATTATTGGACCGATGCTAGTTAACTGGATCTACAATAATTTAAATTGTCAAATTAAATAGATATAATCTACAACCATGAAATATTTTTGATCAAAGGAAAACTAGTTTTTAAGGGACCAAAATTCCTTAACACACAAAAAAAAGTTCCAAACTCAAACCCTCACCAAACCAATAGTAGACCAAAAGCACAGAAATAAGAGAGCGAAGCTCCAAACAACTTATAGACTATTAACCAAACTATCATTCTCATTCAAAATTTCATTATTAATGTAACACAAACCTTCTTGCTGATATTTTCAATGGGGGTGATTTCCTTTTCTTTTCTTCTAAATCTAGTCACAAGTCCACGCATTGCAGCCATCTATTTCTCCTTCCATATCAAGATTTTCATTAGCAATGTCTTTGTCCTTCTTCACCCCACCTTTTTCCATGCCTTGAATATTTTTACCTGATTTTACACTCATAGAAGGAGAAGTAGAATTACTTTTAGAAATCATATATATGATGTATACCTTGTCATTTAAATTTTTAGGAGCCTTAGTAGTGTTCTGATTAAGTAAAAATAGGTTTTACAAGGACCTAAAACCTAAACATTTAAAAACAAATGTTCAACAAAGAGAAAACATAGCTATGCCTAAGCACCCAAAAAGGAAAGGAAACAAAAAAAAAAAAACCAAGCCAAAAGAGGTCCCACAGATACAACAATAAAAAAAAGGACAACAAAAACCCCGAAAGGGACAGAAAATAGGATAGCTACATCCCGTGCACTAGTTCCTCCACTTTGATGATCATAATCTGCATGTTGCTAACCAAACTCTTGAGCTTCGCAGTGTGTTTGTCATCCTTAGGACTGTTCTTCTTAGTACTAGCTTTGGTATGCGACCCCAGGCTGATTCTCTCTTTGATCTCTTTGCTTTCCTTCTCCTTGTTATCCCTGTCCATTTTGTCCATCAGAATCTGTGCATGGCCACAGTAAGCTTTGAGACTAATAAGACATTGTTCCCCAATTTTTTTAACTGTAGCCTCCAACCTCTCCACCTTAGTAGTCAGATTCATGATCTTCTCAACATTACTGTCTTTCTCAGCCCTATTTTGGATGTCTTTGATTTTTCTCTCCATTATCCCCACTTTATTAACAAATTCTGCTTGGGCTTCAGAATTCCCTACCCCTTCTTTCATTTCATTTAGACAAACAACCACCAGTTTTTCCCCAATTCCCATACTATTAAGAATATTTATCTCGGCCTTTATAATATCATCTTGTTTTTTCATATTATTCTGATCATCAATCAAGTTGCTTACCAGACCAGTGAAACCCACAATGCAATCTCTGTTGTCTACAGAGAAATGGTGCTCCCCTGTATCCACATTGTTGTAAAAATCACATTTCTTACACCCAAAATCTTCATCAATTCTATTATTATCTTCGTCTTTTATATTTCCTTCTTCCTACTTTTTCTCTCCAATATTCTCCCTGAGACTAGTGTCATCAATGCCCTCATCTTTCCTCTCCTCTCTGTTCTCCCCTTTTTCCTTATCCTCCCTATTCTCCTCTATGTTTTCCTTTAAATCTTCCTCGCCTGAGGTAACATTAATTCTCCTTTTATTGGAGTGCCTACTCTTATGGGTAATTTTAACTTTTTCCTTACCCTCCTTGCGTTTCCTTTTTTATCCTCATTTTTCTCCTCCTCAATATCAGTCTTTGTTTCCAACTCCTCATTCTAAATCTTCTTCTTTGTTATCGTTTAACCCTTTTTCTTTCTGCTTCCCTCCTCAATCTCCTCATCACTATCCTTCTCCATTTCTGACCCTTCAGAGTAGGGTTTCTTCTGGTTTTTTGAAACACCCTTTCTGTTAGATTTAAGGGTTTTAAACCCTTTGGAATCCTCTTTGATTTCTATTTCTTCCCCATACTTACTATCATCTTCATCCCCATAAGTCTCTTCTTCCTCCAAGATATTCTTCCCCAATGACCTTTCCATTTTCTTAGATTTCAGCACCTCATATATGAGATGCATAATCCCTTGGTGGGATGCATATCCCCATTCGGGTCTTTTTGTAAGCTAGAAATTGTAGCATCTAACGAACTAAACAGATAGTAAGGTAAACTGACTTTAACCTTGTACCTAAAATGGTTTAATAAAATGAAATGGTGCCCATACACCCTATTAAACCTACCATCCAGAGTGACATAGTTGATTATCACATAAAGGACATACCTCCAGGGCCTGGAAATGTGCTTCAGATTATGGTGGGAAGCATCAATCTTGATCAGTCTATTCTTTTCCTTCTCATCTTTTAGGAAAGTCTCCCAAGCTTTATTTGAGATCAGTCTATCTCTATAAAACTTAATTCCATCCATACCCATTCCCGTAGCTTCAGCAATGATCTCCTCCGTAAACTCCATATACTGGTCGCGAACCAAAATCTTTCCCTCTTTCCATGATTTCGCAAAGATCCTAGTGATAAAAGGATTCTTGCCATGGAGCCATTCTAGAAAAATAGCCAACCCACCCTCTTTCACGATTTTCCAAACTCTATGCTTTTTCTTCCAGTTGTTACAGTTAACAGGCTCAACTCTTTTCTTATTTCTGCCCATTTTCTTACTCTGGTTGCAGCAAATATTACTGTAATGGCAAATGATAATGCCAAAATGAATATTACGCAAAGCCAAAAAGACCTAGAAAGTGTGCCAAATCCAGCTCGCAATCATGAAAGAGTACTTACATCTTCGAAGGCAATAATGACACATCACCTCCATATTAAAGGAGCCTTAGTAGTGTTATTCATGGTGGTGTTTCTAATAGAAACAAAAATAACTGATTTTTCTTGAATCCCAATCATGGAATTCTCCCACTTTTGAATATGTTGCTAATGGTCTTCTCTAAGATCTTTAATACCCTTGTATAAAGTATTAGTACTAGCCATGATACTATAAAGACCCTAGCTGGGGGAATAATGAAGCTCTTTCTTTTAAATAATTAATCTATATGATTATCAACATAAATAGACTAGGGTAAGTGCACCAAGATGGTGCGCAAACAAGTGCCCACCCACCTAAAAAATAAGAAAACACCCCTAGCATAATTGGGTTAATTAAATTCAAATAACACAATTGCACTTAGGTTTGGTAAATTTCCAAGCCAAGAACAAGGCTAGTTTATAGGCTTGAATAACACGTCTGAGGCTTGGGAGCTTCATTTGCGTCCATTCCCCTTCCAATTCACATGTTTTTTTCTTTCAAATAGGTTTCTCAACTTACTCATCATCGGGTTTACACATTATCAATAATGTATTTCTAAAGTTACCACCATAATTTCACTTGTCTTCTTAGCTTTCTATACATATATGTTTTCTATTTTTGGACAAAATTAGCATAGTAAAGTTTATTTTTCTTTACCAGTGTTTGGCACACGAATAGACACGTGATTTTTAGGATGTGTCCACTTCAAAAAATCATTAAAAAAATGCTCAAAAAATTACAAAAAATAGACAACATCTAGCTCACTGTAACCTATCATTCTACCCAAGGATTTTTTAAAATACTAAATCTACCTATATCTTTTTTGATGCGCATGCAAGACACTATGTTATATTTTTCTAAAAAAATCAGGATTCAGTTTTTGTGTGTAAAAAATTTGACTCTCTTAATCTTATCCATTTTAAAAATAATTTAGTAGTTTAGAAACTATATTCAGAGTACTACAAATATTGTGCTTTGTGCATCTTCTAATTTTGAGTGCATGAATTTCAAATTTCTCTTTGAAGTTCGGGTTTTCCCAATCTCACAAAAATAGTGGCCACTAATATCCCCCTTTTTGTACACCATCTTGGTGCACTTACCTAGCATTTTGATTTTCTATCACATTCTTAGAATTTTTATTTATAATAGGGTTCAACAGAATTGAAAAACCCTTCTCTAGATTGGTGTGTCCTTTCCCTCATTAGGACAGTTGTCCACATGAATCCCAATATCCACATCTTCAACATTTTCCATATTCTAAGAAACAAGGGAAATGGGGGCCAAAATATTAAGAGTATTAAATTTGGATTTTTTCACAGTAGTAGATTGCCCTCCAAGCCAAAATAAATAAGACCTAGAGGGAATCTTCCCTTTACCATAAAACCAAAGACAAACAAATTAGATTCCTTCTACCCGTCACATCCATACTGTGGTCTAAAGAATCAAGAACAAAACTATCTGAAGGGGTGTAGTAAGTGCCATCATCATCAAAAAGAAGAATTTTGTTGTGGCAAAAGGGAGTGGATGAAGGGTGTTTCCTATTATATAGGTGAAAGAACTCCTCATCGTCAGAAGACTCATCCTCTTACTCTTAGAATGTATCATAGTAGTGAACCCTAATATTCTTTTTGAATTCAATACTCTTTTTAAAGGGAGTGTTTTTCCTAATATGCAAATCCCTAGTATGCTCAATAATGAGTAAAGTAAACCCCTCATGCAGATTAGGGTTTTTGGTAGGGTTCTTAGCATAGGATTGAAAACTATGATTCAAAGAGGAAAGAAAATAAAACAAAAAATAAATGCACTTATTTTACCTAAAATGGTTTAGAATCATAAAGTGGTAACTTGGAGTACTAAAAAATTTATCGGCAAGGGTAAGGTATCTCATAATTACCTTTGCAACATACACCCATGGAGATTTGAGAGTTTCAATCCTATCCCCCATCAGTATTCTTTGTGATACTATCCCTTTCACCTAAGAGGAAAAAAATATCAATTTCTTGGTTGGTGCATTTCCCATCTCTACAAAAAATCCTTCCTTCCACCAATGTATATGACACCTTGACAATTAGATCTATATTAATATCCATCTCAAGACCATATAATTGTTGGAGATTGTTGAGATGTTACTTAGATTGTGCATATATGTGCTGACATTAATGTTTTTTCATTGATGTCAACATATCCTACTATTAGAGATAGTGTTTTTGGTATGTTCAATTAGATGATTTCTGTAGTACAGTTACTATATTAAAGATCTAATATTGTAATCATACAGTTGTGTTCAGAGATGTCTGTACTTGATTATTTTCAAGTGGAAGAGGTTTGAATGATGATGTGAGAGAGTTGTGATGGATTGATCAAAGACATATTTTTAGTTTTTTCAATGTGTGACGGTGTTTCAGTATTTGATTGATGTAGATTAGTTTGGTAATATTCTCAGTTGCTAACTTGGTGTTGAGTTCATGAAATAGATCTGTGTCCTCATCTCCAGTGGTTATGATTTAGATGCTGGAAAAATATTTTTCTTTTATGAAAGTAGTTGTTGATTATTATTCCCGATGAACAGAGAAGAGAAGTGAATGAATTCTATGATAGAGTTGATCCTGATGATGTTTTCGTATTTCACACTGCTTGTTGATGTATCTTGACCATGTTCTATCCATGTTGATGGATCACGATGGTTTATGTGATTGGGTTTGGATATTTTTCTCATGGCCTATTGATATCCTTATTGTTCTTGGCCAACATGGTGATGTAGCGTGTTATGGAAGATTGTGGCATGATCTAATATTGATGTCAATATATGTGCTGACATTAATGTTTTTTCATTGATGTCAACATATCCTACTATTAGAGATAGTGTTTTTGGTATGTTCAATCAGATGATTTCTGTAGTACAGTTACTATATTAAAGATCTAATATTGTAATCATACAGTTGTGTTCAGGGATGTCTGTATTTGATTATTTTCAAGTGGAAGAGGTTCGAATGATGATGTGAGAGAGTTGTGATGGATTGATCAAAGACATATTTTTAGTTTTTTCAATGTGTGATGGTGTTTCAGTATTTGATTGATGTAGATTAGTTTGGTAATATTCTCAGTTGCTAACTTGGTGTTGAGTTCATGAAATAGATCTGTGTCCTCATCTCCAGTGGTTCATGATTTAGATGCTGGAAAAATATTTTTCTTTTATGAAAGTAGTTGTTGATTATTATTCCCGATGAACAGAGAAGAGAAGTAAATGAATTCTATGATAGAGTTGATCCTGATGATATTTTCATATTTCACACTGCTTGTTGATGTATCCTGACCATGTTCTATCCGTGTTGATGGATCACGTTGGTTTATGTGATTGGGTTTGGATATTTTTCTCATGGCCTATTGATATCCTTATTATTCTTGGCCAACATGGTGATGTAGCGTGTTATGGAAGATTGTGGCATGATCTACGGATCTGGAGTGTGTTCAAGGATGTTGTTATCAATCATTGTTATGTCTTAGCTAACCTTCAATGGACTGTATTAAGTATTGAGATGTAATGAATTAACATTTTTTAATTAGGTCCCTGGCTAACCTAGTTGAGATAAATTAATATAATGTGTATATATCTAATAATTTGTAGTTGCAAAAGTATGGTGAGAATGTGAGATGATGAAGACAAGGGGTATAAGTAGAATATGCAATTGAGGAAGAGATTTTCTGCACTTTATTGGAACTATTTTGGCATATAATAGATGTTGTTTGTTAGTTCATGAATTTAGAAAATATGTCCTCTATGATTTTTGATCAGAGATTATTGTAAGGAAGTGAGATTTCCTTAGGATTGAGATCCTTGTTGTATTTGAGCAGCTGATCTCTAGGAAGTGTGCCTGAATGCATGTGCATTCCCCTTTGTAATACTCTTAACAAGGTATATTTCTTTAAAAAGAGTACATTAATCTTTTGGGTTCCATCCATACCTTAGTTTTTATCCTAATAGGGTTTCCACATCAAAAATCTTGGTGTTATGTGATGTTTACTGTGTTAAGATTTTTCTTACATGTTTATCATTCTAATCTAAGATTAAAGATTGTAAGTTGGTTAAAATTTGATGATATTATGACATAATTGATTCACCCCCCTCTCAGTTGTGTGTTCTATCCTAAGGTCTAACAATTGGTATCAAAGCTAGTGTCCTCTTTGGGAATCTTGACCACTTGAGGAGATGTGGGATGTCGACCTTTAAGAAGGATAGTCTGATAAATGAAGCAAAAAATTATACTATATTGAAGGACTGAATGATTACACGCTTGTGGTGTCTAAGTGAAGTGCATGGGCTATTACAAAGAAATATTACAAACCTCCTGTTGATCTATCTACTGCAATTGTTGATGAGAAGAAAGAGTTTGAGATTAATATGAGAGAAAACGAAGCCTTGAAGAGTGCCTTGTCAAATGTTCAGTGTACAAATTTTTTAGGACTAGAGACTGCACATGAATTATGCACAAAGTTGGAGACATTATATGAAGGAGATTCATTTGTGAAGAAATACAAGCTACAAAGTCTGAAAGGGAAATATGAATCATTATAGATGAATGAAGATAAGAATATTACTTCCAATGCAAATAAGGTTATAAAACTTGTTTGTGGAATTAGATACACTGGTGGCACATTGGATGGGAATGAGATTGTTTACAAGAACCTAAGATCCTTTCCTCCTACTTAAAATCATAAAGATGTTTCTATTGAAGAAATCAGAATTGTGACAACTGAGACAAGAGATACATTGATTGGTAAGTTATCTACTTTTGGAATGAGTGAATTTGGAGATAGGTTGCCTAATGATGAATATAAATTTAAAGCTACTATTTCTAAGGATAAGAAAAGATATGACCTTGGATAAATTTCATCTAATCTTGGTAGATATACTAAGGAATACGAACAAATTGAGAAAGAAGAAAGAGATCTTGAAGCCGTATTTGCGAAAAAATTACTTGAGGGATCCAGTAAGTATGAGGGAAAGTTTCCTTTGAAACTTTTTTCATGTAATAAGATTGGGCACATTGCCTCTAGCTGTCCTAAAAAAGAGCCAAAGTACAAGCACAAGAAGTACATATATAAATATCAGAATAAGTAATACTATGCTACTGATGAAGGAATAATAGATGATGAATTTGAGAAGAGAAAAGATGAGATTGTGTTTATTTATATTAGAGATGAGAATCCTAATGAAGAGAAATCCTTGATTTTTCACGTGGGTAAGAGAGAAGACTAGGTTATTGATAGTGAATGTTCACATCACATGACTAGAGAGAAAAGAAATTTTGTGAAGTTTAAAAATTATAATCGTGGAGTTGTTAGATTTGCTAATAATGCTCCTTGTTTGATCAAAGGAAATTTTTTTATTACACTTTATGGTAAGATTAATACTCACTATGTTTTATATGTTGAAGGTTTAAGGCATAATCTTTTGAGTAATTGACACTTAGTTGATAAGGATTTTCAGTTGACATTCAAAATAAAATGTGTAGAATCATTCGAAGCAGTGGAATCAAAATTGCATCAGGTACAAAGCCAAGAGTTATTGTATTTCATTTCAACAATTTAATGAATAGATGTTTGTTTACTAAGATTGATGACAGTTGGTTTAGACACAAGAGATTTTATCATGTGAACTTTGATAACATTGTGAAGATAAGTACTACAAATGCAGTGAGAGATTTACCTAAATTGTAGAAACCTGCTAATGCACTGTGTAAGGAATGTTAGTTGGGTAAGCTAACTAAATTTACTTTAAAAAATAAAGCATACTCTTCAAGTGGATTGTAAGGCTTGGTGCATAATAATTTATGTGGTCCTTCTATAAGTTGAAGTTACTATGGAGATAGATACTTTATTCCATTCATTGATGATTATTCAAGGATGATGTGAGTTATACTTTTGAAGGAAAAATCAGAGACATTTGACAGATTCAAGATCTTTAGAGCTATGGTTGAGATTGAGATAGGCATGAAGTTGAAATATCTAAGATCTAACAGAGGTGAAGAATTTACATCTAGAGAATTCAATGCATACTATGAAGAGCATTGGATAAAGAAATAAATGCATGCTCCATGAACCCCACAGTAGAATGAAATCACATAGAGAAGAAACATAACAATCATTGACACTACAAGGACTAGGATGATTGAAGGAAATGTTTCTGAGATCTATTGGAGAGAAGTTGTTAATACTACAATTTATACATTGAACCGAGTTTAAATCAAGCATGGTACTAGTAAGACTCCTTATGAGCTTTGGTATGGTCATGTTCCTACTATGAAGTATTTTAGACTCTTTGGAAGCAAATGTTACATTAAGAGAAATGAAGATTTAGGAAAATTAGATCCTAGAAGTGATGAAGGAATATTTCTTGGTTATTCTACTAAGAGTAAGGAATACAAATGTTATAATCTTAGATTGAGAAATATTATTGAGAATTTTATTGTGAAAGTTGATGAAAATTTTCAAAACCAGTTAGATCTTGCAATTATGAATTAGGTGATGAAGAATAAAGACAAATTATGCAAACATAGAATTAGAATCAAAATAAGAATAAAAAATAGATTGGATCGGTAGATCAGAATGAAGATGAGGAGGAGTTAGAAACACAAGAGTCAACTAAAAAATGAAAATCCAAAGACTCCAAGGTATGTAAAGTTAAATTATTCAGAGAGTCAAACTATTGGTGATAGAAACAAAGGTGTTTAGACTAGAGGAAGAATTGCAAGGAATGGATTTATTTTTATTTTTATGGTTAGGCCTAAGATTGTTGACGAAGCTTGTAAAGATGGCAGTTGGATCAAAACCATGAAAGAAGAATTGGAGCAGATTGAAAATAACAAGGAATAGATTCTTTTTCCTAGACCTATGGACAAGAACATGATCGCTATTAATTATGTATTTAGAAACAAATTGAATGAAGATGGTGAAGGGGTTCAAAACAAAGCCAAACTTGTTTGTAAGGGATATTATCAAATTGAAGGTATTGATTTTGAATAGACCTTTGCTCCTGTTACTAGAATTGAAGCTATTAAAATGTTTCTTGCATATGCTACTCATATAAATTTCAAGGTATATCCAATCGATGTTAATTTTTCATTTTTTAATGGAGAGTTGGAAGTAGAAGTCTACACTGAGCAACCACGTGGTTTTTCTTTGACTAATAAAGTTGACATGGTTTTCCTACTATAGTCATTATATAGATTGAAGCAAGCCCTTAGAGCATAGTATGTTAGGTTAGATAAGTATTTATTGAAGATTGGTTTCAATAAAGGTACTACTGTCAGTAATTTGTACTTCAAACCTTTTAATGACAATATTTTGAATATTGAAGTCTTTGTGCATGATTTAAATTTCATTTTTAGTGGAAAGGATGAGATGAGTAAGGAATTATCTGATGAGATATAGAAGGAATTTGAGATGTCTATGATAGTTGATATGAAATTATTTCTTGGACTATAATTTACACAAAAGATAAAGGCATTTTCATAAATCTTAGTCAAAGTATGTGAAAGAATTATTGAAGAAACTTTGTATGGATGATTCAAAACCTGTTGGTACACCTATGATTAATAAATGTAAGTTGACAAAGATTGATGATACACCTAATGAAAATTAGACAAGATACAAATATATGATCGCTGGGTTTTTAAACTTGACACAAACTAGACCAAATATTGTGAATGTTGTTTACATTGTTGCTAGATTTCAAGTAGAACCAAAGGAATCACATGTTGTTGTTAAAATGACATTAAAATACTTGAATGGAATAAATGTTTATGGCTTATGGTATGATGAACATGATTATTTCACATTGAGTGCATATAATGATGCGGATTGGGTAGGTAATGTGAACGACAAGAAGATAACAAGTGGAGGTGCATTTTTCTTGGGAATGAGATTACTTTCATGGGAAAGTAAGAAATAAGGTTGCATATCACAATATACAATATAAGTTGAGTATGTTGTTTCTATTGTTAGTTGTACACAAGTGGTATGGATGAAGCAAATGTTAAAAGACACTAGAGTATGTATTGATGAGCCTATTTCTATCTATTGTGACAATTCAAGTGCTATTAATATTTTAAAGAACCCTATACTCCATTAAAAGACAAAAGCATATTTATATCAAATATCATTTCTTAAGAGATAAAGTTAGTAAGATAGAAGTTAGATTGGAGTATGTATCTACTAAAGAGAAGATTGCAGATATATTCATGAAGCCCTTGCCTAAGGATACTTTTGAGTTTCTCCAATATAAGCTTGGGGTGATTGTCCCTCTTAATGAGAACTAGAGATTCATTCAGATGCATCACTCTAGCATGCCTATATATCTTTCATTCCTCTAGATTGATGTTCTTGGTGGATAATCCTTAAGGGGAGTAGTGTGTAGAGAATATTTCATGAGGTATGTTTTTCAGAGATGTTTTCTTGAGACATGTTTTGTTCAGATTTTTGGCCTCTATGATATAGTGCATATATGCACCTTTATCATTGATGTCAAAGGAGGAGAGATATTCATGTGAAAAAGTGATATTTGGGGAGAGATATTCAAGCATGAGATTATGAGGAAGCGATGGTAAAATACAGATATCATATTGTATCTATTGTTGGTATTGTTGATGATATTATTTCTTAGCACGTTGATTTGAATTTTTCACATCATATGTTGTCATTATGCCAAAGGGGGAGATTGTTGGAGATTTTTGAGATGTTTTTTAGATTTTTCATATATGTGTTTGCATTAATATTTTTTCATTGATGTCACATATATGTGTTCGCATTAATATTTTTTCATTGATGTCACATACATGTGTTGGCATTAATATTTTGTCATTGATGTCACATTATTCCTGGTATATTCAGTCAGATGATTTATGTGGTACAATTACTATATTGAAGATCTAATGCTACGATCATATAGTTGTGTTCAGGGATGTTTGTACTTGATTATGTTCTAGTGGCAGAGTTTTAGATGATGATTTGAGAGAGTTATGATAGATTGATCAAAGAAAGATATTTTTGTTGTTCAGTCTATGATTCAGTATTGGACAAGTGTGGATCGGTTTGGAAATAACCTTGGTTGCTAGTTTGGTGGTGAGTTCAAGACATGTATGTGTGTCCTTATCTCGAGTGGTTTGTGATTTGGATGCTGGCAAGATATTTTTCTTTTATGACAATGGTTTCTGATTAATGTTTCTGATGACCAGAGTAGAGAAGTGAATGAATTCTATGATAGATTTGATCCTAATGGTGTCTTGGAATTTCACATTACCTGCTAATGTATCTTGATTGTGTTATATTTGTGTGGCTAGTTTACGTTGGTTTATGTGATTGGGTTTGAAGATTTTCCTTGTGGTGTGTTGATCTTCATATTGATCTTGGCTGACTTGGTGATGTAGCGTGTTGCAAAGGATTATGTCATGATCTACATACCTGGAGCATGTTTGAGATATTTTTATATGGATCATTATTATGTCTTAGCCAACATTCAATGGATCACACTAAGTATTGAGATGTAATTAATTAATGTTTTCTAATTAGGTCCCTAGATGACCAAGTTGAGATAAGTTGATGTAATATTTATATATATGTAGTCATTTGTAATTTCAAAAGTATGGTGAGAATATGAGATGCTGAAGAGAAGAGGTATGAGTAGAATTTGCAATTGAGGAAGAGATTTGTTGCACTTTATGTTAGCCCTTTTTCAAAAAAAATTCATGGTTCCATGGTTTTTCTCTTGTTTCTGCAATCTATTTAGGTCTCTGGCCTAAATACCCTAAGTCTTTGTGCAAGGTCTATGTCTTAAACCCAAAACCCTCATGGCTCATTCTAATTTTAAGTTACTTTTCCAAGTCACTTAATTCAAGTTTTAAGTCATGTCCTCTTTTTTGGGCCTTTATCTGTTAATCTTGTAACCTTGACCAAATATTCTTTTTCATTCAATGATCAAAGTTCTCTTTAAGTTTTCATCTCATGGCTAGTGCGTAATCTCAGAATAAAAGTCAAAGCCATGGAATATTTGGAGATTTTGTGTGCATCATAGATCTTGATCTATCTTGGTCTTGATCGTGCAGCTGGCGTGTAATTTCATAAAGAGTTAATCAAGTACAGAAAGATTGTGAGACTTGGTGATGATCGTAGATCAGGATTGAGATGAGTGGATGGCGCTTAATCTTGCAATGAATTGATGATGTCATGATATGTCTGGAGATTTAGCGCAAACCATAAATCTTGTTTAGATTGTATTCTTGGCATGAGATCTCAGGATGAACTCAAGGGTTAAGTTTTTATCTCACAACTTGGAGATCTGTTCAGTCGCGTAATAGCATAATGTAATCATGGAAAAGATAAGGTTACTTTTCCTATTTGGTCACTGAATCTCTGAATGCACCTGGGGTTGAGTTAATCTCTCAAGATTAAGAAAGAACTATTGATGTAGTGTTGATCATGTGGATGGCATTTAATCTTGGAAAGAAATGAGTAGGTACAAATATATTGTGATATTAAACACGCTTCGTTGATCTTGATTCTAATCTTGTGGATGGCGTTAATTCTCTAAATAAACCCAAGGGTTAAAAATGTGTTGGAAACTTAGAGATCTCTTCAGTCGCGTGATCTTGTAAAGAAATCAGGGTTAATTCAAGGCTGGTTAAGTTTATTCAGCAACTCAAAGATAATCTTGCTGGCGCATAATGGGTGCAAGCACAAAGTTGGGTGCCAATTCCGTGGAAGTCTGCGGCCAAAAAAAATTGGAAAACCAAAACGGGCACCTGTGTTTTAAGAAACAGGTGCCCGTTTTGCTTCATGTGCCCGAGCCGTAAATATAAAACGGGCGCCCAGACCAAAATGGGCACTTATTTTTTAAAAAATGGGTGCCCGTTTCATAAAAGTATTTAATTTTTCTTTTAACCCATTTTGCAAGTCATTTTAACAACTTGCAAAATGGAGTCACGTTTTGCAGTGGACGAGTGCCCATTTTGAGAGCTACCATTGACCCCCTTTCTGTCATTTTTGCGAGTCCAGGTACACATCATTGTTTTTTATTATTTTTTCATTAAAAATGTTATTTATTATTGTTTTTTATTAGTTTAATGTTAATAAATGTATTATGATTATTGTTTTTTTAATAGGATTAAAATAAATTTTTTTATGTTTAGTTTTATTTAAATTTGTAAATTATTGTAGAAGAAAACAAAACTTTGAAAACTGATTTAATCCTAGGTGGAAAACTAAAACCTAAACCTAAACCTAACCACAATTGAAACAAGAAACCCTAGGTAGAAAAATAAAACCTAAACACAACTGAAACAAGATTGTAAACCCTAGGTAGAAAACACAAATGCAAACCTAGACACAACTAAATTTTTTTTTGTAAACCCTAGGTCTAGAAAACAAACAATAAACTCTCTCTCTCTCTCTCTGAGCTAGTTTAATATTTAATGTTCAATACGTATTATGTTTAATGTTTGAAGTTTGTTTTTTAATAGGATTATAGTAAATTACATTATGTTTAGTTTTATTTTACTTTGTAAATTATTGTAGAAAACAATAAGACTTTCAAAACTTAAAACCCTAGGTAGAAAACCTAAACCTAAACCTAATCACAATTGAAATAAGAAAGCATAGGTAAAAAAAATTTAAATGTAAACCTAGACACAACTAAAAAAAAAATTGCAAACACTAGGTCTAAAAAATAAATAATAATCTCTCTCTCTCTCTCGTGCACACACACACACACACAAAATACCAAATAAGATCTAATACCTACTAATAAGAACTAAAAGGACCCTTAAGACCTAATAGAACTGGAATTAAGACCTAACATGTGACTAATAAGTGACGAATTAGGACCTATTACTTGACCAATTAAGACCAATTAAGACCCAGTGGGAACTAATAGGACCCTTAAGACCAAATAAGACCACTAAAGACCTAATAGGACTAATTTAAGACCTAATAGAACCTATAAGACCTAGATTAGGACCTAATAAGACCAATAATACCTAATAGGACATATAAGACCTATTAAGACCTAATAGAACTAGAATAGAACTGGAATTAAGACCTAACATGTGACTAATACTTGACCAATTAGGACCTATTACTTGACCAGTTAAGACTAATTAAGACCCAGTGGGAACTAATAGGACCCTTAAGACCCAATAAGACCACTTAAGACC
>MU225278.1:939669-952569 GCA_018584345.1 Thuja plicata | reverse complement strand
CTTTTCTTATGTGTCCTACTCAACCAATAAAACATTCTAGCATTCTTAAATTGCCCTGTGCAATTATCTGACCATATTAGATGTTGTGTTATATGAATTTATCTCTCCCTTAAATTCTCATAAAAGAGCTTAAAGAAATACTAGACAAACTTTGATGAATGCAATTTATTATCACTCATATATAAATGATACTCTCTCAAAGTTTTTTGATCATCTTCTGTACTATTAGGTGCATGCCTATAGACAATATGAACAAACATTGTTACTTACATTGAATTACAATATTGCGGTTGGATCTCATCTTGTGGTGCAAGTGTGTAGTTCTCTGCAAAGTCAACAACTGAAAGTATACTACCAATTGGAAATGTATTCTTGCATATGCAAAATTGTCCATCAAGCCATTTAGCATTTTGTGAGTGTTTCACATATTTAGGTACAACCTTATTCTTGAATTCATTCATAAATACATGAACACTAACTTTTTCAGTAATTAGCTTGCACCATTTTCCAACCTTTCCATCCTTCAATGGATAATCAATAGTTTTAAATCTTTTTACATCAACTAATTGATGACCAAAATCAATTGAAAGATTTTCATGCAAACATTCATCTAAAAATGCAAGATTGCCACATACATCACATAAACCAGAAACACATGCATTCAAAAGAAAAAAAATGCTCATTAGGTGGGTTACAAAACAAACCTGATATAAATTCTTTCATAGTTTGAGGTGCTATATTTATACCACATTCTTGCAACATTTTATTAGTATGCATGGTAGAACGTATAGATCTAAATACATCATAATGATAACGAAATTGAACGTGAATTTTATAATAACACATTACTCTTTCCTTGTTAATCCTTACATACCATGGTTTACATTTTTCAAAAGATCTTTGACTAATAGAAATAGTTAACACCTTAACATCCACAAATTTTTTATACAATTCAGTTTGAGTCATATCCAAAAGATGTTTTGGATGTGGATCACAAATTTTTGAGTCGACTCTTAATTTAAGAACATCTCTAGCATTAGGTGATACTCTTGTATTATCATGCCAAAAATGTTTAATCAAAGTTTTGACTTCACCAGTAATTTTCATGTCAGACCTCGAGAGTCTACCACTAAAGCTCCACAAATGGTTTTCCAGATCACTTTCAAAGTTAACTCTTCTCTTTACAGCTCTTGCCAAAGTTTTATGATGAATATTAAGATATCCACTTATGTTTGTCATCATTATTTTATCACAAGTAGTTTTGTTAGTTAAAGCTCTTGTTATTGCTCATTGTGCCACATTCCTATCTTTAGAATGACTTTTCTTTCCGATTGTCTCAAAGGCACTAGCAACAGTTGATACAACTTGTTTTGGAGACTCTTCCTTCTTCTTAGATTTCACATAAATGCCTAACATCTTCATCACTTTTTACATTTTAGTCATTTTAATTAGTTGTAACATTAATTGACATTGAAACCCAAATTTCTTATTATAAAAAAATGCTCTAAATAATTTACTTGCATGTGTCCTAATCTGTCTTCATGAAACCAAACCAAGTAGATTGTCTAGCACATCACTTTTAATTTGAAATTGTTCGTTCATTTCATTATCATTTTTGGGGGTTTCTTTCTCAATTGGTGTTTGTATGTCTACATCCACATTGTTGATCTCAATTGTCATTTGGTTGTTGATTTCAATTGGCGTTTGAATTTCAATTTCAATTGTGGTTTGAAATTCAGTTCCTTTATCATTATGATTAACATTACTAATTTGTGGTGTTTGATGTGCAATATAATCTGTTACTCTTTTTTTAGGAAGAAAATCTAAATGATTTAAAGAGTAATCCGCTAATACAAAAAGATCAAGTTCTTTATTAGAATAAGTTTCATTTGGCTGTGAAGACATACCTGTATCGAACACTTGATTAGAAAATACACCTGAATTTTCTCCTATTGTATTTTCTTCTTCAACCTCTACATCCATCATAGTGTCCTCATTCTTCTCCTCTTCTGAAACGATTGTTGAACTCGATGCTCCAAGATTTTTCAGGTTTTGAATTCTTGCTCTTCTTTCTTGTTGTCATTTTGTCTCCTTCTCTCTATTTGCTGCAACCTCATCAGCTGTCAGAACCTTTCTTTGCCTCTTTCTATGTTGCTTTGATCCCATGTTGTCATTAATCCCTTCTTGTCAAATCCAGAACAAGACAAAAAAAGAGAATGTAGGTGAAAATATTCTTTTTAATGTATCAATATGTCATAGAAATGATTGAATGCTCGACAATCATTGAGATCAGGCCCATAGTCAGATTTTTGTCTCCAACCGCTCTTTCAGAAATGGGCACCCATTATTTAAATAGAAACGGGCACCCGTTTATTAAACGGGTGCCTGTTTCTATTTCAATGGTCCAAAACAAAACGGGCACCCATTTCTAAAAATTAGGAGTAGGAACCATACCTGTGCCCTGGTTTTTGGTTTGGGACAGGCTTGGTCCCACCAAACCTGTGCTTAACTTTGCAAAAATATGGCTAAGGCATTGACATTTAAATTTTGCGCTTTGTCGTAATTGTTTAGAGGTCTTCCCTAATGAATTTTTCAATGAAATGAGAACCCATTTCAATTTATATTGTATAGATTATAAAAATATAAATTTTGTAGTGATATGAATAATTTTTGTATTTTTTAAATATTTATTATGCCAAAGTGGTACCTAAAGTTGAAATAGTAAGGTTAACTAAAATTTTAATAACTTTTTTGATTTTATGTTTTGTAAAAATGAATTATATGACATCAATCTACATAGAATTTCCCTCAAATTTTTTTTTTTTTTCAAAATAAGTGAATTTTTTTTCAAATTATGGTGGCCTTACACCAAAGGTTTTGAAAATGTACTTTATAGTCAGTTAAAAATTAATAAAAAAAAAATACAACAAAAAAAAGAAAAAATATTCTCATCAATCTTTGATGTTTTAGGTACCTTTCCTTGGAAGGATTTACAAAAATTCATTTATTTACTTCAAAATAGGGTGGTTGTACACGTGTGTGGTATGGTCATGAAACAGGCATTTTGAAAAAGGGGTTTTTAACAATGCCTACTAAAATATATTTTCTATCATGTGGGTATTAAAAAAAATTACATATTTGAAA
This sequence comes from Thuja plicata, assembly GCA_018584345.1. Classification (NCBI taxonomy): domain Eukaryota; kingdom Viridiplantae; phylum Streptophyta; class Pinopsida; order Cupressales; family Cupressaceae; genus Thuja; species Thuja plicata. The sequence continues at coordinate 949,425 of MU225278.1, read as the reverse complement.
ACTCCACTCCGAGCACTACATTTTCTATTAGTGGATTTTTCTGAGATTCAGTCTCTAAGTGCCTCAAATTTTGACATCAATTGAATGAAAATTTGAAAAATAGGGAAAACCACTTCCACTTTTTGCCCAAAAAGTGGACTCAACTTCTTGCAACCACCCTAATATCAAGGTTTTGACCTGAGTTAAGTTTAACTTGCTGAGGTTATGCTTTTTCTTTATTCACATGATCTCTAGATTGATGCTTGACTCAGATAAAGTGAAGATGGGCAAGATAAGATAAAATCAGAATTGTAGATGATGAGATAGATAGGGCTTGCATGTAATCTCTAAATGTGACCTAAGCAAAGTGAAATGTTTAGCAACTGGGAGATAAAACAGTCACATAATCTCCAGATAGAACTTGAGTCAAGCATGGTTAAGTTCTGAGCCAAGTGGAGTTTGCATGGACAAGATTTGAACTGTTGATCAGAGCAGAGATCTAGGGTTGGCGCTTAATCTCTAGATAAAGTCAGATAGTCAACATTCTTTTAGCAATCTAGAGAGGTGGATAGAGATGTAACCACGTGTCCAAGTCAAGACCAAATCTTGTGGTTGTCGCCTGATCTCTGAATGTGACCTGAGTTAAGCTAGACATTGGGAGATTCAACAGTAATCTTTGTTAGTGAATCTTGGAACAGATTGGGGTTAAGGCCAAGTAAAGTAAAGTTAAGGATGAGCTAACTATGGTTTGACTCATAGGCCATTTATTGATTCCTTTTCCTAACATGATCAGAGGGCTGGTGCGTAATCTCAAAATATAACTTGAGTTAGGAAAAATGTTCAATGACTTGAAGTTTCACACAGTCACGCAATCTCAAGATGAATTGAGTTAGGAAAGAGTTAAGAGATGAGTTGATAAGGATTAAATCAGAGCTAGCGATGCAGTGTTGATCATGTGGTTCATGTTTAGTCTCACAATGAATTGGTAAAGTACATATATATATTGAGATTCAGCATAGGCTATCGATGCAGTGAAGATCTTGTGGTTGTCTCACAATCTCGTAATAGATCCAGGGTTAGTCAAGGTGTTCAGCGATTCAGAGACTTAGTCAGTTGTGGAATCTCTAGATAGACTCAGAGTCAAAGCATGGTTAGTTCAAGGACAAGTTTGGTTTGGATGGACATGATCGTAGCCGCAGATCAAAGTCAAGATCAAGGGTTTTCCCTAGATCTCTAAATAAACTAGGGGTTATGAAAGTATTCAGAGAATTAGAGATTTATATAGTCACTAAATCTCAAGATAGATCTAGGGTCAGAGTAAGGACAAGTTGAGTTTTCAGAGATCAAATCTGGACTGTTGAAGCAATGAAGATCTTGTGGTTTTTGCTAGATCACTAGAAAAATTTGTGTCAGGCCTTTTCATTCGGAGATTACACAAGGATCGTTGATCTTACGGTTGTCTTCTAATCTCACAATGTAACCAGAGTTAGGGAAAAGATCTAGTGACATGGAGATGCAAAGGAATTCAGTACCTGAGATTAAAGATGAGTCAAAGGCTAGTTAAGTAGCACAGGTCAGAGGATAGCAGGGATTTCTCAAAGCCATTAGTTAAGACCCATGTGGAGGTCATTAGGAATAGGGTTGCTGACTTGTTAGGAGTGACAAGTCATAAAGTAAGAAAAGGATGGATAAGTTTGTGAAGATCGTGTGGCTGGTGTAATGCCTTATGAAGAAGATGCACAATCTAACAATTAAGGCATTGCACCTTGCTGGCATGTGTCCTTCCATTTAGTGGGACCTTCGGTTTCTGATTTGAGTTCAAAGTAAAGGTTAGTTAGGTTAGTTTTGATCTGACAATGGGCGTAAAGCCTTAGGGACAAGATGATTGAGATTTAGTGTTCAAGGCATTGCACCTACACGATGCATGGTAGGATCTATGTTGGACTTGGTTAACTTAAAGTTGATTGATGGTCATGTTTTGAAATTTGATAAAGGACTTGATCTTAGTCGTTGATGTGTTTAGCGCTAGAAGGATTAGCCATTGTAATGGTAATTTGAATTTTTTAAAGGTCTCTAAAGGTTTTTTGTCATGGTTGTGTGTTCTCAGATTTGTAGGGGAGTGGCTCGAGGTCTTCTTTGCCCATGATCAGTTTTAATGGCATCGTTTGAGTGGCTGGGGATGTCTTCTATGGTTTTGGAAGCATTTAATGCAGCATGGTGGTCTCATATGTTTCTAGTCTACTTCCTATTTTGGTATGTTTCTGCGCATTCTATGAGTACTCTACATTTATGAGATTAGATCTTTTCTTGTGACTTGATGAGTGATATGTCAGATCAGATCTTTCCATGATCTTTTAGAGGACAACCAGCTGGGAATAAGGACTATTCTTAATTTCTGAGAAGGACTGCTGTCAGAAAAAACCCTCTTCTAGGGTTTTCCTTTTCCTAGTTTATCCCTCTCATTTCTCAGTTTTAAGGGTTCCAAAATTTTTGGCTTCTAAAGTGTGAATCCAAGGTTTTAGTTCCAGGGATATAGGAGATTCATGTTAGACTGTAATTCATGATAAGATAGATAGTTCTTTGATCTTTTGTAAGTTATTGAATGGTGTAATCATTTGGTCATATTGTTACAGGATTTTGACTCAATATACTAAATATAAGCATCTCAGTTTCAAGTCTCTCCTTGGCTTTCATTATATGAGTTTTGGATTTTATAATCCATTACATAGATTTATCCATGTATGTGTTGTATTCCATAATTATGATCTACGATTGGATTAAATATACTTTGGGTAGAACATATATTCATTTGATGTATATGCATAAGGATCTTATAAGTAAGTTTATGATCTGAGATATTTGTGTTTATGGCTATGAGTCTTGGTCGATAAGTTGTCTTATGTTTTAGTATTTGGATTTGAAAGATTTCCCAATGGATAAGGCACTAATCAAGACCTAGTTTACTCTTTGTTGATGCATGTCTGATATAGTTTGGTTATGTTCTCCATTCTAAACATCAAAACCATATTCAAAACTCTATTATTTGTGGTTGTTGTTTGTTTTCCTATATGATAATTTAGAGTCAATGAATGTATGGTTAACATTCAACACTTTCTTATCATAGATCTGTTGTTAAATCTAGAAGTAAGTGAAGAGTTGTAAAAGTTATATCAAATCTAGATTAGGTGGACCCACCTTAGTTTAACAGAGCTAGAAGTGTAGAGGGAAGTCTTGTCCCTATAGTTGGTCCAGTTGTCTTGAAGAGATTTCATACTTGGAACTAACCACTCCTAACATCTGTCTAAAGTCATATTGGTATCTTTAAGTAGCATAAACATTTTCAAACACCAACAAAATAGCGACTTTGTTGGGGACTAAAGTGTAGTAAAGTGTTTTAATTGACCAGTAAGTTGACCATTTGAAGTATAGAGTTACCTTGTTGTTATCATTTGTCTTGAGAGTGTCATTTCTGCCATATTGGTTCTAGTAAGTGTTGTATTTTCCTAGCTTTTTGGGTGGTGACTCTGAAGATTCTCTGAAATAGTGCTGAGTAACATATATCATTTTATACACACTTTCTTGATATGATTCATAGGAACACTAGAGCTTGGGCGAAGAGACATCCTAAAGATAAGATGGAGGATGAGATTCTAACTACCTCTAAGAATAATCATCCCAGGGAAGGAAGGAAAAATAGAACTGTCCCTCAAAATGAGAGACAAGTGGAGAGCACAAGAATAGAAGAACCAATCCAACGTAGTCATGAAGGCAATGCATTAGAATATAAAGAAGCTGATAATTTGGGATTGGGTGCTTATGCAGATTTTCATTTCCCTAGTGAGAAGGAGATTGCATAATCTGATTCTGCTCTCCTTGATTTTGATAGTGTGGAAGAAGAGACTGCTGAATTGGATAGGAGAATCCAGGAGCAAATTTCCATTAGACAAAGAAGAGAAAAAGAAAATGAAGATAAGATCAAACATGATCAAGTTTTTCTTGAGAAAAAGAGGTGGAAATTGTTGAGGTTGGAGGCGATGAACCATGTTGAAGAACCTGAACAAGATGAAGAGGAACCTGTCATCAGACAAGTCCTTACTACCTAAGAACCTAAGAATAAAGGTAAGAAAAAGGTGATAGAAATTCAATTAGATGAACCTGTGAATCCCAAGGTTCCATTAGATCGAAAGTCCAAGTTGGATACTAATCTACAAAGGGATAGAATGGAGAAAGAAATCATAGCTAAAGAGATTGAAAAGGCTGAGTTGGAGGCTAATGCTATAGAAATGAAGAAGAAGGTGGATTTTCTGAGACAAACTTCTAGTCCCGCTGGTGCTGAGGCAGCTACAACATAAAATGCCAAGGCTTCTACTTCTCAGAATGAAAATCCTTTTCCAAGGAGACCAACTCATGCAAAAAGGTACAAACAATTATCCTTCATTGATATTCCTGGTTATCCAAATGTAGTTCCAAATGAAATTAGAGATTAACTTCCCAAGTTTGCTGGGAATAATGTTATTACTGGTGAAGAACATCTACAAAAATTTATTGATATGGTGGATGACTATGAAATCATGCATGAGGATGTATTAATGAAGCTATTTGTGCAATCTCTAGTTGAGGATGCTAGGGACAGGTTTAGGGGTTTGTCTTTTGGCTCTGCAGGGTCTATGGATGAGTTAAAGAGTTGTTTAAGGAACATTATGCTGATAAGAAAAATGAAGGCTTTATGTTAAATGAGTTCAATAACATCAAGAAACATCAAAATGAGGATGTTTATGAATTTAACACAAGATTTTAAAAAGCCATGCATAAAATTTTCCAAGTTTTAAGGCTTGATGACAAGGTTTATCTTGCCAATTATCTGAATGCCTTTGATTAAAAAATGGGTTACCTCCTTACAGATAAGAATCCTAGGACTCTCAGAGATTCCTATAAGAAAAAAGTGAATATTGAGACAAATAGGAGAGTATCAAGGAGGTTGGGTAGAAGAGAAGATTGGAAGCCTGCTAGGAAAGAATCAGATAGACCTTCTGCTGCTAAGCCTAAAGATAAGGTTAATATGAAGCAAATTTTAAGTGCCATTAAGGATTTAAAGCTTGTAGAAAACTAGAGTGTTAGGGCTCCAAATAATGGTAGCATGCCTCTCATCAATATTGTTGATAGGCAGCCAAGAATGCATAATTATCTGTATACTACCCAATGGAAAGATGGGAAGCCTATTCCCTCACAAAGAAAGTAAAAGATTGATGGTAACACTCCTGACCCTTTACAAAAAAATTCTATCACTGCATGTGATGATGTCTCATGGTGCATGGCTTGTCAATCCCCATAGAGCCCTAATTATTGTGTAGTTACTGTGAATAAGTCTACAAATGAGGCACAGTAAGAGAGAGAAGAAGAGGATCTACTATATGATGAAAGTGGTTGTGCAATGACATCTTCACTCTTGAAGAGTGAAGAAGAGTCTGATGAGGAAAATGAAGGTTAATACTTGTTTTCATCTGATGAAGATGAAGAAGGGATTGATGACATAAGGTGCAATTCTATGAGGGGTAATGATCCTTTTGCAGTAAGAAGACCCTCAGATGAAGAAATTGCACAAATTACTGTAAATATAGTTACTCAAACAAGGAGTAATTACAATTTGAGAAGAAGATCAGTGGGAAATGTCGATGGAAGACCCTCTGGTATTTTTGTTAGACATGTAGGAAAAGAAATTGAGCAAGCACTAGGAAAAGAAACGCTTGTTGAAAGTATCAAGACAACAAAGGTCAGGAAAGGACATAAGCCTGATAATCTAAGTGTTGTTTGCAAGGTAAAAGTACAGACACCAGAGGCAAATGCTCCATCTTTTCAAGGGGATAACAAAAGGATCGAGCCAAGCCTTGCTACTCAAGTTGAAGATGGAGATGTTATTACTTTTAAGCAAGGAATTTATGATTTGAAATATACTCCAGTTGATATGTCGCCTTTGTTGTCACAAATCACAGTCAAAGTTCCACTCTTGGAGATGATGAGGATTGAGGAACACAAAGAAAAAACCTTAATATGGGTGAATAGAATGTAGTCTAGAGTTCAAAGGTGGTATGTGCAAGATATTTGAAAGTTTAGGAGATCTAATTGCTAGTGGGAAACAAACTAAAGGTAAATTATTCCATCTGAATACTAATGTTAATAGTTATTTGGTTGCTAAGGTTGAAGATAGTTTGCTGTGGCATAGAAGTTTTTTGCATGTGAATTTTGATAATTTGATCAAGGTTAGTAAGTCAAATGTTGTTAGGGGATTACCACAACTTGTGAAACTAGACAGTGTAAAGTGCAAGGAATGTCAGTTGGGTAAGATGACTTGTTCTACTTTTAGTAGTAAGTATTTTTCATATAAAAGTATATTGGATTTAGTACATACTGATCTTTGTGGTCCTATGAGGACAAAGAGTTATCATGGTGATAAGTATTTTATGTTTTTTTTTTATGACTATTCAAGAATGATGTGGGTGATATTAATGAAGGATAAATCTAAATATTTCTATAAGTTCAAAGTGTTCAAGGAACTTGTTGAGAATGTAACAGGTAAGAGATTGAAGGGTTTAAGATCAGACAGAGGAAGGGAGTTAACTTCATGAGAGTTCATTGAGTATTGTGAGGAAAAAAAATCAAGAGACAGATGTCAGATCACCAAGGATTCCTCAACAAAATGTAATTGCGGAAAGAAGGAACGCAACTATAGTTTATCCTTCCAGGATGATGATTCAAGGTGATATACCTAGGTCATGTTTGAGAAAATACAGTAGCACCACAGTCTACACAATGAACTAGGTGAAAATAAAGAAAGGAACCTATAAGACACCTTATGAATTATTTTATGGTCACACACCTAGTGTTAAATATTTCAAACTTTTTGGTAGTAGATGCAATATCAAGAGAGATGATTTCACTGGCAAGTTTGATCCTAAGAGTGATGAAGGTGTATCTTGGGATATTCTACCAAAACAAGGCCTATAAGTGTTTCAATAAAAGGACTAACAAGATGATTCAAAGTGCAAATGTGAAGGTAGATGAATATCTAGATAAATATGCTGAGAAATGCAAGAAAGGACCAAAAAATGATCAAGAGTTTGTGTATGTGCAACCGCAAAAAAAACAAATTGTTAAACAAAATAATGAGGAAGAAGTGGTTCAACCAGTAGAACAAAAAGAATAAGCACCTAGACCTAAACCTGTTATTCCAAGTAATATGAAATTGAATCATTATTCTAATTAGATCATTGGTGATAAAGATGTTGGAGTGTAGAGAAGAAGGAGAATCATAGAGAGTATATGTCTGATTTCAAATTTTGAGCCTAAAATTGTGAAAGAATCTTTTAAAAATGAAGACTAGGTAAAAGTGATGGAAGAACTTGATTAGATTGAGAAGAATGACACATGGTTACTTGTTACTAGACCAACAAACAAGAATGTAATTGGTACAAAGTGGGTTTCTACGAACAAACTTAATGAAGGTGGAGAAGTAGTTCGTAATAAGGAAATAGTTGTGGGGTGAATCGACAATAGTGGGTTACACTTTTTTGGAGGAAGAAATTCCTCTTGAAATTTGCAAAGCAGGTAGATTTAGAAAGTACTTTCAATAGAAAGTACTTTCTATCGAAAGTCCTTGAATATGGCAATTTCACTTAATTACTTTTGATAGAAAGTAGTTTCGATGAAAACTAATTAGTTTCAATCTCAACTACTTTCTATTGAAAGTAGTTTCTATCAAAACCCTCTAATTAGAGGCCATTTGCACAAGCTAACAGAAATCTACAATTTTCCTGGCTTCGGGGCTCAAGCATAGGGCTCAAATGGAAGAATAGGGAGACGTCCTTTTTCATTGCACAAATTCCCTGAATGAGTTTTCTAATGAATATAGATTTGACAATTTTTGAATTAATTAGGTCTATGTTTTTTGACGTGCATCGAATGTAGGTTTTTATCGAATATAAACCTCCAAGTTTGACGTTCAATGAAAAATAGTAGAAAAGAGAATTTTTTTTTGAAAAATAACAATGCCCTTAGACTTTGAGTCTTCTTTCTATAAAAAAAAAAATTGAATTGCAATAAATACACAAAAAGTTATAATCTATGAAGTCAAGGTATGTCAAAATTATGGTTTACTCCACTTCAATCGTTCATAAAATATGCAATAATCATGATAATGTCGTCAAACCAATTGTATTCCCTCTGTATGGATGTTAAAAATCCAAATTTGAAAGAAGTGCATTGATATCTATTTTAGAAAAAGTTATGCTCTATGAAGTCAATGTAACTTATTGAAAATGACATTTTTAGCAACATAACAGTTTTAGTGGGTGAAAAAAAAACCATTCAAATCAATTCAAAAAAGAAAGAAAAAAAAAAGATTTAGAATCTAGATAGAAAATCCTAAAAGCCTCTAGTTTACTTCATCTTCTGATTTCAACCGTTTAACGACAACATGCATCCGAATCTGAGAGTTTTTTCTCAAAATGTAGACTTCAATGTCCGTTTAGGAAAAAAAGTGTAACCCACTATTGTGGCATCACCCTGCATGTAAGGGACATGCACAAGAAGAAGGATTGGACTATGGAGAGAAATTTCCTCTTGTGGAAAGACTTGAAGGGGTAATAATTTTACTTTCTTATGCTGGCTATAAGAAGTTTAAAGTTTTTCAAATGGATGTGAAATCTTCTTTTCTAAATGGGCTTCTTGAAGAAGGGGTTTACATAGAACAACCAAATGAATTTTCTTTGACTAACAACAAGGAGATGGGGTGCAAGCTACAAAAGGAACTATATGGACTGAAACAAACAACTAGAGCATGATATGATAGATTACACTCTTATCTCATCTAGATTTGTTTTATAAGAACATGTAAAGATAGGAATGTGTACTTGAAGGTTGAAGGTGATAACATATTGTTAGATGAAGTATTTGTGGATGACATAATTTTTGGAGGAAATGATGAGATGAGATTGAGACTTGCAAAAGAGATGAAGAAAGAGATTGAAATGTGAATGATAGGAGAAATTAAGTTCTTTATTGGATTGTAGATTTCACAATTAAAGGATGGTATCTATATCAGTCAATCTAAGTACATAATGGAAATACTGAAGAACTTTGGAATGCAAGATTCCAAGCTAGTTGGAACCGCCATGGTGAAAGGATGCAAGTTAGACATATATGGATGATGAGTCAAGTGCAGTGGATGAAAGTCTATATAGATCTATTATTGGTAAGCTGCATTCTATTATTCATAGTAGACCAGACATTACACATGCAGTTTGAATAGTGGACAAATTTCATACTAATCCTAAGGAATCTCACATGGCAGTAGTAAAGAAGATATTCAGGTACTTGAAAGTGGCAAAAGACTATGGCCTTTGGTATGCTCACAAAGGTGATTTCTCTTTGAGTGTTTTTATTGATGTAGATTAGAAAGGAAAGTTTGATGAAAAAAAGAGTACAAGTGGAGGAACATTATTTCTAAGAGGAAGACTTGTGCCATGGACAAGTAAGAAGAAAAATTATATCTCCCTGTGTATACATAATCCTTCAATCTATTGGGAGCAAGCTCAAACATGCAAACATTAGATGTTTAGAACATATCATGACAAGAAAAGCATGCAAGAGATTAAGCTAACAACAAAGAAACCAAATAACATCATATTAAGCTAAAAATGAGTAAATGAATTGCACCCTAATCTACTCATTTTGATTTGCTTATTTGGATTGCATGTGGGTGTGCTCTCTCAAACACACAAT
>MU225278.1:924292-934426 GCA_018584345.1 Thuja plicata | reverse complement strand
CTAGATGAATGAATCTAAAATGAACCTAAATGATAAAAATGGATGAATGCAAGATAATGAATTTAACATGATGCAAATGAAATGAACCTGAAATCTAACAATGCAAATGAAATGGACCTAAAATCTATCAATGCAAATGAAATGGACCTGAAAATGCAAGATGAATCTAATAATATGAAATGAGATGAATGAATTCTAATAATGAATTTAATTTAATGATGCATGCAGCATGAACGGGAGCTTCTCTAGTTGGAATACTTGATTGCTATAAATTTGGTCCTAAAATACAAGATGCCTTAAATGATCTAAAATGCAAGACCTGAAATGACTCTAAAATGCAAGACCTTAAATGATCTTAAAATGCACGACCTTAAATGATCCTAAAATGAAAGATAACATGATGCTAAAGTGATTTGATAATGCAAGGTGAGATGACAATGCAAGACACCAACTAAGGACATTATGAACGATAGATCATCAATCTCTTGTTCTTGGATTTTCTTTCAGTTGTTCTCTGCATCGATTTCCTTGCTTTCAATACCCAAAAGCATCCACAATGAAGGAAAGCAAAGTGCGATTGAAGAACTCAGAAGATGAGTTGTTTGAGGTTGAACAAATGTGACATTTGAATCTCAAAATTATCGCTATTTTTATGTTTATTTATTTTTTTGATTTTTTTGGTGTGTGTCATAATCAACTGATAGACCCGACAAGTGAACTGTGGGGGATTGGATAGGAAATGTTAGTAGGATGATGAATCAGGATGTTAGGATGATGGTGGGAATGGGATGTATCATGAATGTACAAGGACTAAACCGAGCAATTTAATTACAAATGACCAGTCACAACGGGTATGTACAAAGTTGCTACCGAGCTTCTGGATGGGATCACGTTACTTGCCTTGATGCGCGTGATAAAATACACTTGCTGATTGACTAGTCCAAGAAGAGAGAGACACCCTACGAGAACCCAAAACTAATTACAAGACTGACACTCAGGACTCGTATGAACAATAATATACAAGATTACGCATACAAAACCTTAGGAAAATCATGGCAGACCAGTATGTATGGAACACCCAGGAATACAGGGGAAGTGGAAATGGTGCTCGGAATAATTGGGGACGAGATTTTGATAGATAATGGAACGGTCCATTATGTGTGACGCCTGTTTCCAGGTTTTCATCACGCATACTTATCCAAGGCGCCTGATTGCCAAGTTTTCACCATTGGACAAAATTTTTTCTCTTTATTTCTCTTTTTTGATATCTTTGGATCTTTTTGATTTTTTTTGTTTGTTTCTTCTCTTTTTTTCTTTTTTTTTGACGTTGCCTCATGTGCCTGTTTACCAGGTTTTCACTGTGACAACCATTTTTTCAGCTTCATTTTTCTATTTTTTAGGGATTTTTACAGTGCTTCCAAGTGCTCCGAGTTCTTCCATAGAATTTTCTTCAGTTTCTATAGGTAAAATTTTTTGGTTTGTTTAGAGCTGCTCTCTTTCTTTGTTTTTGTGCTTTTTTCAGGACTTTTTATACTTTTTATGGATTTTCTTAGATAACTAGAATGAACAACTAGCCTTCAAGCATAGAAGCACCTAAGATGAATGATGTTAATGGGATCATTCAAGGATTCTCCTTATGGGGTAGAAAGTTGATATGCCCCAGAACCGAAGCATCAGTGACAACGTATGGGCCTTGCCAGGTGACTTCAAACTTGCCTTTCTTCTCATGATCAGTGCCTACTTTCTGATTCTCTTTCAACACAAGGTCTCCCACTTGGAACTGACGTGGATGAACCTTTTTGTTATAGTTTCTCTTGATTCTATTTTGGTAGACACTCAAGTGATCATAAGCTTGTTGGCACTTTTCATCTAGAAGATCCAGCTGTGTGAGTCGTGCCACCCAGTAATCTTCATCATCAATTAGGCCTCTAAGAGATACTCAGAGAGAGGGTAGTTCAACCTCAATTGGTAAGACTGCTTTAGCACCATAGACTAGGGAATAGGGAGTGGTGCCAGTAGGATAATGGTAAGAAGTGCGGTATGCCTTGAGGGCAGGATTGATTTGGAGATGCCAGTCATGACCAGTATCATTGACAACTTTCTTGAGGATTTTGAGGATGGTTTTATTAGTTGCCTCAGCTTGGCCGTTACCTTGCGGGAAGTATGGACTAGAGAAACAATGATGGATATCACTGACATGTTGATTTTCAAATGGGGTATCGTGATTTGTGAAGATGGTGGAGGGTATGCCGAAATGGCAAATGATGTGATAAAGGATGAACTTGGATATCTGGACACCAGTAGTAAGTGTGAGCGGAATTGCTTTAACCCACTTTGTGAAGTATTCCATAGCTATGATTATGTACTTGTGGCCTTCAGAGGAGAGGGGAGTAATCTTACCAACGAGGTCAAAACCCCAACAAGAAAAAGACCAAGGAGGTGCAATAGGTCTGAGATCCTGAGCAGGAGCATGAATCAGATTAGCATGCTGTTGACAGGGGAGGCACTTTTTGAGAAACTCACAAGAATCATGTTCCATTGTAGGCCAGTAGTATCCCATACATAGAAGTTGCTTGGCTAGGACCATGCCACTTGTGTGGGCACCGTAGATTTCTAGCATGTACCTCTTGTAAAGCCTAGGCGGATTCATTTTCATCTAAACATCTGGAAAGTATGTTGTGATAGCCTCAACGATATAGGGTATTGGCTATGAGGGTGTAACGGGATGCTCTTCGAATAAAATTTTGGCATTGTTTGGTGGTGAGATGGGGAGATATGATACCATTTTGTAGATAAGCTTGGATATCGTGGTACCACGGGGACTGGGGACCAACCAAGATACATACACAATTTGATTCATCATTCTCATAAGCAGGAGCATGTAGTTGCTCAACTAAGAATTCATATTGTGTAGATTCATGAGGAATCTCAAGAAGGGAACCAATTGTGGCCATTGCATCAGCAGCTTTATTTTGTATGCGTGGTACCTGTGTTATCTGCAAGTGAAGGAAATGTTCTTTCAGCTTGTCAACCATTTGCTTGTATGGTGTCAATTTATCATCTTTGGTTTGATACTCATCTAAGACTTGTTTAATGATGAGTTGGGAATCACCAAAGACCTTGATATCTGTGATATTCCATTCTATGGCCATGCGAAGTCCTGCAATTAGCGCTTCATAATCTGCAATGTTGTTTGTGCAGGAAAATCCCAATTTGAATGACATGGGAATATAGTCACCTTGAGGTGTGACAAAAAGTATTCCTGCCCCTGCGCCATGAGCTGTGTAGGACCCATCAAAGTAGAGTTACCATGTTGGTTGTGTAGAAGTTGATAAAGGCAACTTCACCCAAGAACACCTGCATGCAAGACTGCTACAAGAAGAAGCAAGAAGACAGAAGAGAGAAGGCAGCTATGGCGGCCAAAAGGCCAGAGACAACAAAACCATGTTGAAAGAAATGATTTCTATATTCAACTATGAAAAATGATTACAATCTCCTTATGAAATACAAAGCGGTGAATCCTTAAAAGGATACCGAAACCCTAAAAGAGAAACTCTAAGAAAAAGAAACTTGCCTAAGTATAACTTAAGCAAAGAGTAGATAGACTAATAATTAACTGATTTAATTATTAGCTATATTAGACTACTCTAACACCCCCCCTTAAGTGTAACTTAGGGAGAAGCAAAACAGCTAACTACTGCAGAAAGCAGGAAAGAAGGGTCCCGACAACTAGGCTTGATCAGGTACCCAAACAAGAAAGAAAACTAGATGAAGGAAACTGAGCCTTCAATCTAGGGAAAAAGGTGTCCCAGAGGAAGGAACAAGAAAAAAGCAAGAAGCATCTCCGAAGCATGTCTGAAAATTCTGTCAGAAGAAACTGCTGGAACCCCCACTGAAGTGCATGACTAGGTAGGGAAGACAATGTCTGAAGAGTTGATCAATCGAACTAGGAAGCAATAGAACCAATAGGTGAACCCCCCATAATGCTAAACTGGGAGAGGTGATAGGAACACTGAAATGCAATGCCAGAAACATCTGCAGAAGAAAAACCAGGAACACCAACAGTGCAATAGAAGCACACACACAGGATAAAGGGCGGTGTCACAGACACACAACATGGGCTAATGTCATGGAAGGTATGCTCACTTGACAAAAGTGGATGCACCTAAAACAACAAAAGCATCATGACCCCCCATGGCACTTTATAACAGAGTGCGAGTACAAAAACTAAACAAGGTGTACAAGATCCCAGATATACAGAAGAAGGCACTTTATCTCAGTGCATTTATAGAACAAAAATACATCAGAAGGAGCATGCAAGCTTAGAAGTCAGAAAGAAGAGTGAGCTATGAAATCAGAAGAAGAGATCCCAGGACCTGTAGAACCAAGCAATCCACCAGAGGGCATAAACTGTCAAATGCAGAGGAGAGAAAACCTAGAGAAGAATCTAGAATAAATACCTTAGCCACTGCATAGTACACTGGACCAGCTTTCTGATGATATCTCATTTGCCAAAAATGGAGTCCGGATGAGCCAGATATGACTCCCGGAAGGCAAAACAAAACATCAGACTTCAACATAAAAAAACACTATCAAAATGGTAGAACCCAAAACCGCAACCTCTATCATCGGAAATTTCTCGGAAAGAGCTTTTCGACGGTATATGGAAGTCACAAAAATACCCCCGTATGCCCAAGATAGAGTGAAACATGCTCCAGGGGGTCAAAAAGGGCTTTAGAAAAAAAATTAAGCCCCTGGACTACAAAAAATAGGCCGCATATGACCGCCCGCTACGCATATAAGCCCTGGGGGCTGGCAAGAAGCGCCGCCACTAGCTGAGTTGAGGCAGGGTGGTGTGGTTCTGGAACAGAGCGGGCGGCGAGGGGCCGCGGCGCTAGAGGGGAGGCGGGAACCCGGGCGGAGCGGGTGGGAGCGCAGAACAGCACCGGTGGGGTGGCGGGGCCGCTGTGGCGGGTGGAGCACTGGGTGGCCGCAGAGAGGATGCGGTGAGGGCCGCGCTGGAGAGGAGGGCCGGGGGCCGGAGAAACAGGGGGCGCACCGCCGGAGGCCTGGTCCAGGTGGGGCGACGGCGGCCCGGCAGTGGCACGATTAAAATTGAATTGCGCGCATTAATAAAATGCATAAAAAAACATTAAAAATGATGTTTTTTTAATTTTTTTTCTTGAAACTCGTGTCTGTACGGCCCTAGGAGGCCAAAAAATTTTCTCCAGACGCCCCGGTGTCCAAAATGGATATGCCTTATATGGATTCTAGGGTTTTTGGGCCTTCTGGATGCAATGGTAATGTCCGTTTGGGCCCAAAGTGACTAGAAACAAAGGTCCCCCTAAATCCACACAAAAATGCTAGAAAAAGCCTAGCAAACTTTAAACCCTCGAATGCTTGAGCAAAACTCGAACAACCGACTGCAGGAGAGCTCGGATACCATGTAGAAGTTGATAAAGGCAACTTCACCCAAGAACACCTGCATGCAAGAATGCTACAAGAAGAAGCAAGAAGACAGAAGAGAGAAGGCAGCTATGGCGGCCAAAAGGCCAGAGACAACAAAACTATGTTGAAAGAAATGATTTCTATATTCAACTATGAAAAATGATTACAATCTCCTTATGAAATACAAAGCGGTGAATCCTTATAAAGGATACCGAAACCCTAAAAGGGAAACTGTAAGAAAAAGAAACTTGCCTAAGTATAACTTAAGCAAAGAGTAGATAGACTAATAATTAACTGATTTAATTATTAGCTATACTAGACTACTCTAACAGGTTGTTCCTCTACCATGTATAAGTGCTCATCTGGAAATTCTGTGATTAGAGGATATGCATCTACCAGTGGTGCTTCAGCTAGCTGATCGACAATGACCTGTCCTTTAATGGCTTTTCTGTCAACATACTGGATATCAAATTCACTTAACAGCATAACCCATTTTGCCATTCGACCTGTAAGTGTAGTCCTGGAGAGTAGATACTTGAGGGGATCCACCTTTGAGATGAGTTTTGTTGTATGACTAAGCATGTAGTGGTGAAGTTTTTGAGTGGCGAAGACCACTGCCAAACATGCTTTTTCCATAGGAGAGTAGTTGAGCTCATAACCCACCAAAGTTTGACTGATATAATATATGGCCCTTTCTTTGCCTTCATTGTTTAGTTGAGCAAGGAGTGCCCCTAGTGCTGTAGTAGTGGCAGAAATATATAAGATGAGCGGGCGACCAAGTACAGGAGGCGCCAAGATGGGTGGATTAGCCAAATATTCTTTAATTTTGTCAAAGCTTTTCTAACACTGAGGATCCCACTGGAATGTGTTGTCTTTGCGTAGGAGATGAGTGAATGGTTGACACTTATCTGCTAGTTGAGAGATGAAGAGGCGCACAGATTGTAGTTTTCCTTGAAGGCTGCGCAACTGTCGAAGTGTTTTTGGTGGAGGCATCTCTATGATAGCTTTTACTTTCTTTGGGTCAATTTCAATGCCTCATCGAGATACAATGAACCCTAGGAGTTTCCCTGATGTGAATCCAAAGACACATTTCTTAGGGTTGAGAATTAAGTAGTAGTGTCCAATTATGTCAAAAACACATTCTAGAACATCCAGGTGGTGTTCTCTTTTCACTGATTTTGCCAATATGTCATCCACATAGTCCTCCAGGATCTTGTGGATCATGTCATGAAAAATGACCGTCATTGCTCTCTGATATGTTGCCCCTGCATTCTTTAGGCCAAAAGGCATCATGTTGTAGCAAAAGGTGCCCCAAGGGGTTGTGAATGCTGTCGTATGCTAATCTTCTTCTGCAATGCAGATCTGATTATATCCAGAAAAACCATCCATGAGTGACAACATCTCATGTCCTGCTGTGAGATCTACAATCATGTCTATGTTTGGCAGAGGGAAATCGTCCTTGGGACATGCCTTATTGAGATCTCTGAAATCTGTGCATATCCTGATTGATTTGTCTGGCTTAGCGACGGGCACGATATTAGAAATCCAGTCAGAATAATCAATGGGGCGGATGATCTTGGCATGAAGTAATTTTTCCAATTCTGCTTTGACAAGTAGTGCCACTTTAGGATGCATCTTTCTAAGCTTCTGTTTAACAGGTTTGACATTTGGGTCCACTGCTAAATGGTGAACCACCAAGTCGGGATCTAACCTCGGCATGTGAGAGTAAGACCATGCAAATTTGTTGATGGATTCCTTTAACAAAGTGACAAGATCACGTTCTTCTTCTTCAGACAAAGACGCTGCTATATAAGTGATGGCAGGATTTTCCTCGGTACCCAGGTTAACAGGTTTTGTTTCTTCAATGAGAATCGATGACTGTTCAGGCCTGTAATATTGGATAAGAGGAAGAGGAGAATCTTCATCCTCTAGAATCTTCATCCTCTAGCACCTCAGAGAGGTTTTCACCAGAGGATATGCCCTTTGTTTTTACTTTTTTGCGATCAAATAGTGCCCCAAAGGGGTTTTCACTAGAAGATTGATTTTTTTCTTTTTTCTTTTGATTTTTTATATCATTTTTGCGGCTAAAGTTCTCCTCTTCCCCAAAGTATGCCTTTGGGTCCAATTTGTAGACATATGCTGAATGTTTCCCTTGGTCACAGCTTTGCTCAATTGCTCCCATAAAGCTTAGAAGCGCGTCCTCACTTTGGAATTCATCAACGTGTATGATACTTGGTTGGTCCCAGTCTATGAGTTCAGGATGGCGGAGAGGGAGGTCTATGGAAAGGATGGATAGTTTTTGTAGGACAACATTTCCTAGGAAGGTTTCATCATTAAAAACATCGTCATAGGCTTTCACAATTTTCTCTTCCGGGATATCTTTGATTTCAATGATTTCGCCTAGGGGTTGACAAGAGGAGTAATTGATGAACTCATTGGCGCCCCCAGTTGTGTTAGAGCCCATACCAAGACCCAAGTGTTTTTCAAGCTGGGCAGGTACAATGGGATCTTTCATCCCTTGTTCTTCATGACCAAGGCCACCTCCTTGATAATTCCATTTTTCTGTCACTAATTTATGTGTTGTGGGATACTTGTTCTTGAAATAATCAAGCCGACTTATATCCTGAGATGATGGATCCTTGTATATCCATTGATTGATGTTTGGTTCCATTTCTTGGCCAACTGAAGTACCTTGTGACACAAAAGTGGTAGGACCAAATTGTAGTGTCCTGGTTGCTTCTGATTCTGTTTTACTTGAATTAGGCCGGTGGCCTTGAGTGTGGGGATCAAGAGGCAATGCTCCAACTGTGAAGGCATCAGATAAAGTGTACTCACCACATCCATTGTTGTTGATCTTGACCGTGGACAAGATGGAGGAGAGGATTGTCTCTGAGTCTGAATGGATTCGAGATGAGTTGGCGACAGAGGAGCCAATATCAATCCCGGGGCAATGAGTGGAATGTGGAAAGGATGTCTCCAACGCATTGCAATATGCGAAGGGCTTGGGGTCTGCGCGGATGGTGATCTCAGTGCCCTTGTATGGGAATTTAATGCACTGATGATAGGTGGATGGAACAGCTTGCATAGAATGAATCCATGGGCGTCCAAGGAGGATGTTGTAGGGAAGGTCAAGATCAACAACATGACATAATGTTTCTTGGATAACTGGGCCCACCTGGATGGGTAAGATAATGGTGCCTTCAGAAGTACGCTCCAAGTTGTCATATGCCTTTATTGTGATGATCTCATTTGTGATATTAGCCTCAGCACATCCCAACTGTTTTATGAATTTTAGAGTGCACAAATTTAGGGCCAATCCATTATCTATCATGACTCATTTGATGGCAAAATTTTTAACCATGACAGCGATACAGAGTGGGAGATTGTGATCAGTTTCGTTGGAGGGGATGTATGTTGGTCTAAATGAGACCCCACAGGATGTAGATAGGTGTCCGACAAGGTTTTGAAATTCAGTGAGGTTGATGTCGCTGGGAACATGGGAATCATGCAAGGCTTTATTGAGAATCTCTTGGTAAGCAGGTGATGTGGGGAGAAGATCTAGAATGGAAATTTGGGCTGGAGTATTCCCGAGGTGTTCCAAAATATTATATTGAGTCCCCACAGATGGGGTGGGACCTACACCTGCAACTGTTATCCTTCCTTTATGAGTAGTGATTGCACATTGATTATCAACACCTTTGACATGAATGACATTGACAGAGGACTGAACTTGAGATATGCAACCGATGAGATTATCGTAATTGATATAAGCATTGGTATAATCTTTTCGATCGGCATTTTCTTCTTGTTTACCCTTTCCTTGCTCAGAGGATTGAGTAGGATTGCCTGGACCTGTACCTGAGGTGTGTTTAGGGAATGCATTCTGATAAATTTTTAGACTTGCATTTGGTGATGATTGAGCTAAGGAATCCACTTCAATTTCTTTACGATCAATGAGATCTTGGATATAATGTTTTAGTTTCATGCATTTGAGAGTGGTATGTCCCTTGACACGATGGTATTCACAGTACTCGTTGTCGTTATACCAGGTAGGCTTTGGAGTTGAGTCATCAAACGACTGCGTTTTAGGATATATGACTTGGTTTGCTTGGACCAACTTGCGGAAGATGACATCTATGGGTTCACCTAGAGGAGTAAACGTGCATGGTGGTGTGTTTGAAGCGTGAGATCTTTATTGTCCAAGATGGACTGAGATAGCATTTGTATGGTTTGCAGGACCCTGATAATTGTGTTGGTGAGCTGTTCCTGGAGGAGGGTATATGGGCGCGCCTTGAGGGTGCATGTTTTGTTGATATGGTTGTTGAGGATACGTGGGAGCTGGTTGCTGATACATGGGAGGAGATCGTGAATACATTACTGGTGTTTGTTGATAAGTCTGAGTTGGTATGTTAGGACTCACTACCACAACTTGGACATGTTTGGTGTCAGTGGCTCCATCTGTGACCACATTCTTGTTTTTGTTCCAATATCGTGATCGGTCGTTATTATGTTTATCAAGCTGGGATTCTTTGTAATGTTTAATCGTAACCTCTTCAACGAGACCTCGTTCAAGGTCCATACCTTTGATCCTGATATCATGATAAGTTTGTATACAATTCATACGCATGTGATAAGCAAGCTTAGGATGAAGGTTGTTAATGAAAATCTTGATAAGATGTTGTTCTG
>MU225278.1:878464-901394 GCA_018584345.1 Thuja plicata | reverse complement strand
TCTGGAATGCCATTTCAAGATGCAGCTCCAAAATTAATTCCCATTTCTCCAATACAAAGAGGCCGCACACGTCAATTGCCCTTACGTTTGGCTTGGGCATTAACTATCCATAAATCACAGGGATTAATAATTTCTAAGGGAACAGTTGACATTGGACCAAGAGAAAGGACAAGACTTACATTTGTTGCTATATCACGAGTTAAGTCTTTGGATGGACTTCGAATTTCACCACCATTTTCTTATGATCGTTATGAAAAGATGAAGACAGGGAAGCAAGTTGTAAAAACGAAAGCAGAGGAGCAACGACTCAAATCTCTAGAAAGAGATTAATTGTATGCATTGTATATACTATATTTAAATGGTCATAAAACATAATTCATATATCATGCTTTAAAAAGAATAATTCAGATTAATAATTTAGTAAATTTCATTTTTACATGTTGCATTGCGGATGCTACTAGCTTAGATATCTTTATACATCTATCTAAAACACGCCGAGAGATATCAAGCTCGAGGCGCCTATTTCAATAAAAATATTATTGAAAATAAATAGGCGCCCCGAGCTTGATATCTCTCGGCGTGTTTTAGATAGATGTATAAAGATATCTAAGCTAGTAATATACTATGGTTGTAGTACTGATCGAAATATAATTATGTTATGTTAAAATAATTATTTTTAAATTTAAAATATTTTCAATATTTATTTAGAAAATAATTATTGTTGTTTTTTATTGCATATTATTATATATAATATATGTTGAAAAATTATATGGAGAGGATCTAAATCACATCAAAATTACATATTTGTGGAATATGTATAATTCAAGAATTTTTCAAAATATTATTAAAAAAAATTATTGGTTGGTTTAGGTACTTTTAGTTAAATATATATTTTTTGCATGATAGAAATAGTCAAAAAAATGTAGATATGAAGGGTTTAAGAGGATGAGTCAATCCAATATAGAGAAATTGAAAGTTAAAATATAACATACCCCACACTTCAAAGTTTTAAGTTTGGTAGTATGATTTTGAAAGTTAAAATATAACATACCCCACACTTCTCCTGCTGGTTCTATTACTTCCCGGGTTTGATTGATCAGCTCTTTAGACTTTGTCTTCTCTACCTGGTCATACACTTTTTTAGTGGGGGTTCCAGCAGTTACTTCTGACAGTGTTTACAGCTTCATGCTTCGGAGATGCTTCTTGCTCTTTCTTGTTCCTTTCTTTGGGACTTTACCTAGAGTGGAAGCTTAGTTTCCTTCATCTAGTTTATTTCTTGTATTGGGTACTTGATCAGGCCTTGTTTCCGGGACCCTTCTTTCTTGCTTTTTGCAGTAGTCTCCTAGGTTTTGCTTCTCCCTAAGCTTATCTTAAGGGGGGGTGTTAGAGTAATAGTCTCTTGGGTTATTAATTAACTCATTATGATCTAATTACTAACTCACCTATTCACTCTAGTTGCTTAAGCTAACCTTAGGTTTTTCCTTTTTAGGGTTTTGTGATTCATTTTATAAGGATTCACCTCTTTGTTTTTGATAAGGAGTTTTTTCACATCTCATTGTAATCTAGAAACATAATATTAATATATTATTTTCTTGTGCATATGATGTCTCCTCTGGCTTTTTGGCCTCCATAGTTTTTTCCTGTCTTCTGTACTCTTCTTCCATGTGACAGGTTTGCATATAGGTGTTCTTGGGAGAATAGGGTTTTTTCCTATTCTAATAGTATTTTTATTCATAATTTTTTGCTTCAGTACATATAAAGGCTAAAAAGCTCAAAAACACAAACTAAAATTTAGAAGTCTGGCTTACAATTATATTTCATCCCCCTCTTTTTATAAAATTGATTCATATATATACATATATATATATATATATATATATATATATATATATAAAACCATCTTGGAATCCTTAAGGAAAGGATGCAACAAGATTCAGATGGTTGTAGATACCTAACCCTAAATACAGATAAGACAAAAGACAAGAGGAACCAAGCGGTGGAAAGACAATAGAAAATGAAATCTGATTTACTCCTTTGTCTTCATATGATCTTCGACATCATTGGTTGTGTATGTTGAGGATAGTTTGTGATTTGACTTTGGTGATGACTAACCTGTTTGTCTTTCAAAAAATCAGTAAAAGATTATCTAACATTCCTTTATTCTTCATCAATAATATCTAAATCTACTGCCACTGGCTTCTTCTTCTTAGGCTTTTTCAGAATGTCCCAGGTAGTCATATCTTCCTCTTTTGGCCATTTAAAATTTTGAATGTTCTCCAACTTTGTCTTTTGCCTCTCCCATCTAGTATCTGTTATATTCTTAACATCAGATATGGATTTATTGCAATCTGATTCTGCTTTAAATGCCTCATCCAAAAGTGCATTGAACCTTTCCATATCCAATTCTCCTTTGTTAGAGACATAAATGTCTTTATTGGGAAGTACAATGTTAAACTCTAATATCCATAACCCTAATGGTTTGATTTGATCATCCTTGGCCCTAATTGGAGGTACAAACCTACTATGATCTAACCCAAACATCTTTAATTTGGCCTCAATCTGATTGGCTTTACCTTTGAAAAAGGATAAGGTAGCCCCAATTTGCTCTATCTCTGTACCTACCAAAGTTACTATTTCAGGCAAATATGATCTTAGTGGATAAACTGATGCTAATCTCTCAAAAAGTGATGTCTTCCCAGACAAAGTTGCATAGTAGGGGTTCAAAATTGTCAAAAAACTTGCCACTTCTGCCTGCAAGCCAGGCAATCTACCATATGCTCCATATACTACATCTATCTTCTCCTTAATAATATTAATTATATGCTGCAAAATTGATACCAATGCTCCCAAAATTACACTATTATGCTCAATAATCCCCTGTTCTGTTTCAACCAATGCATCCCCTGTATCTTCCATCTAGATTTCAGCATCTACAACCTCCTTGGGCTTCACAGGGGTAGGCTCTATTAGTTCCATTAGCTGTTTGGTAAGCTCATCTATAAGCTTATCCTTTTCCTTGATTTTTATTAGGGCTAATTCCCTATCTTTGATAATATCACTAGTGTCACTAGTGAGGTTTTGCAATTTGTTTGATAGCTGAGTTGTTTTTGCCTCATTCATCTGAGAAAAATGAGTCATTACTTGGGCTATCTCCAAGTCTCCTGTATTGTCAAGTGTCCAAATAATCTTGTTTCCCTCCATCTTTTCTTGAATATTAAGAATAGACGACTTTTGATCGTTAGGAGCTAGGCTCCACATTGCAAGTGCTTGGTATTTGGGGTTATAACCAAACCCTCTCATCATATTTCTAACATGAGTCTCTGATGACAATTTGATGTCAGGTTATCTTCTAATTTGATCTATGATAAAGGTCAAGGATAAATCCAAACCTTCAACAAACAACATACCACTAGATTTAACTAGTTCTTAGCCTGCTTCATTGTTATTTCTTCATTTTCAAGATCATATTCCTGCAGTGTCTGTAAGGCTTCCTCAGTTACTGGATCACCTCCTGCCAGTTGCAACTGCTTCCTAACTTGCTGCTACTTATTCCAAATAAGGAAATCCTTAAATTCCCTTTTTTTTATGAAATTGTCATTTTTAAGGAACTCCTCCTGATGCAATAGTCTTTCATCAATACATGATCTGAGGGACCTAAATCTTCTTCTTCCTCAACATCTTTCGGTAATTTCTTCCCAACCCTAATTTTCTTTCTCAGTTGATGATCATAGGGTCTATTCCCAGTTACTAGGGCTCCAATTTTATCATTTCTTCTTTTCTTAGAGGGCTCCCCTACTTCCACCTTTTGTTTTTTAAGAAGGGGTTCATCTGATAATTCCTTTTCCAGGACCTCTATTAGGTCAACAATATTTTCCCCTTTATTTAACTGACCATATGCCATTGCTTGATATTCTGGATTGGTAGAAGGTGAAGGGTAACCTTGGTCACTATCATTATCATATTCAGATTCTGAATGATCTTTATGGCCCTTTTCTGGCACTACTAGTGCCTCTTCCAACTAATTTCATAAGAGTGTGTGATTATCCATCATTGCATCTAGCCTCTTGATATAAGGCAAATTAGGGTAGAATCCTCCAAAACTCATTCCTTTTTTCCTTACCTATCTTTCCAAATCAATGAGTTTATTAAATTTATTTTCTCTTTTACTTACCTCCTCATCATCAAAAATATTTCTAATCAAATATTCCTCCATACATTCTTCATGTATTTTTGTGTAAGGGATAGTGGGTGTAAGCAACTTCCTCACACTCAGAATGAACCCCTCTGTGTCAACATGTCTATGTAGGGCTACATTCATTCTATAATGATTCAACCATGCATTCACCTGATCTAGGGCCCCTTTTTCAATCAAAAAATTGTAAATCTTGAACTGCCTAGGGGTGAAAGTTCCCTTTCTGTGTGGAGCAAGATGCTCTTTATTTGTTAGAATGAGTTGCCAAATGAACTCCATGGCAGCTATCCTAGGTGGCACATGAAATGGAAAAATATGTGAAGGGTAAGGTTAACCATAAACCCTTATGAGGGTAAACTCCTGCTCATAGTAGAAATCTCCCCAATTATGATCTCCTGACTATTTGTCCAAATACTGATAGGGCCTCAACAATTGAATCACCCTAATAGGAAATCTAGGATTATCAACTCCTAAGCACTTAAGCAATGGATATATTATCCAATTCTCAAAAGCATAAAACTCCTATTTTCTAGATGTGTAATTCTACACTGTGATCCAAAACTGAATAGGGTTGGGTTGATTATGGTGAAATCTTTGTGGCTGTAGTGTTTGGCAATCCAAAATTGGATAATTATAATAAAAAATCGTATGCATAAGTATTGAATAATGCATGAATTTTGGATGATCCTTCTTAGCTTGTATGTCAATAAACCCCTGGTGTATCTGATTAATAATATATTAAATATAATCATAATTTGAAGTGGTGTGAACACTCTGCATATCTAACACCATCATCAAAATGTTAGAAGTAATTATTTCTTCTCCAGCATTTCTTCCAAGCACTCTACATAGTGCATATGTGATGTACTTCATGTAAAAATTTATCTCCTTAAAGAAGTATGGAGTTTTTCCTGCCATGGGGATTACATAGGACTTCATTTTCTCAGGGACAAGATGGTCCTTGATCAATTTAGCATCAATACCAGACTCCCTGGTATATCTATTTTCCAAACTCTTCAAATTTATCTTCGTAGCCATTGGATAATATACATTACAAGCTTTCATAAAGGAACTCCTGTCCAGGGTGAGTAGAGGCTTTCCATTATCCCTCTTAATGGTTTTTATCAAAGGGTCATATCTATTGGCCAATTCTAATATGAAGTCTACATCAACAAAGACATCAGAAACTAATAATCTGACAAACCACAAGTCCAACGATTCGAGACAGGCATGGGTTGATCACTATTTTTATAAAAGTAATTGAAAAGTGAATATCTTGACAACCTTGGTGTTTTAGCATCTCTAATGAATGACCTATCATCAATAAAAACATATGCACTAACCTTTCAATTCTGACTAGAACCAGGAAGCAGAGCGAGGAATTCATTTTAGAAGTTTCTCTTTCCTTTTGAATCATCCTCAACATCTTCGTTTCTCCAACTGGTAGACGCCATACTCTGGGCCTAACTTAAACCCTAGTTCTGTTCTAATCACAACCCTAAATACCAATATTGAAACAAATACTATCAAAACCTCACCACAACTGTAAATTATGCTGAAATTCTGTAATTCTGAATTCTGGAACACTATCAATTGCAACCTTTACTAAATTTCAAATCAAACAATTACCCTCAGAATAACTTGCTACTAGAAATTTCAAATTATCATAAGCACACTAAAACTCTGTAAACACTTCGCTCTGAGAAACAAAAGCTTGATAAAATGATAATTGGCAAGTATACTTATAATTTCCAATTGAATGCAAATTGTCACTTCTAGCTGATAATTCCATCACTTTACTATGAGATTCATATGCTACAAGATCAATTTCTGGCATTAGTTGTGTCATTCATATTGTTAGATAATGAATTCTTGACAAGTGATTTCACATGAAAAACTTTATAAAATTCAAAATATAATTGAAATCACATCAGTTTAGCTGCATTAACTCATACCACGACTATGTTTCCATCTGTCAAAATCCTTAAAATCTGATTGGTTAACAACTATTCATGATGGGATCATTGAAAAGTTTATTTTAACTCTGATTTATTTCTAGCGACTTGGCGACTGAACAATCTCTTTGTCGCTTAATGTTTTTATTAACTACAATTCCTTCAGGAGACTCAGCGACTGTTATTTTTTTATGTCGCTGGATAAATTCATTAACCTCTATTTGATCAAGAGACCTCCTGACAACACTGTTTGTCTTAACTAATGAAATTAACTTATAATCACGAGTTTGTTAAGAGACAACGTGACTGAAAACTCAAAGTCGCCAAATGAAATGACTAACCCCACTTTTATCAAGAGACAAAGCGACAGTCATTGGATCCTTTCTAAGATGAACAGTCCGCATCAAGTCTCATATCCATTTTGGCACA
Organism: Thuja plicata; assembly: GCA_018584345.1. Taxonomy (NCBI): domain Eukaryota; kingdom Viridiplantae; phylum Streptophyta; class Pinopsida; order Cupressales; family Cupressaceae; genus Thuja; species Thuja plicata. The sequence continues at coordinate 894,818 of MU225278.1, read as the reverse complement.
TTCCATTTCATTAAGAGACAACGCGACCAAAGCTTTCTGGTAAGTCTCAAGACCATAAAGAATATTCTATTTTTCTAATGAGATTCAATGACAAGGTAATAAGCACATGCAAATGAATTCTGTCTTAAAATATGAAAAAGTTAACATAAAAATAGAACCTGGACTGAACATTTTAGGGCTTTTGACATTTTGAACTAGATTTAGGTCAAAAAAACAAATTGCAGAGAAATGTAAATGATTTCAACAATAAAACTTTAGCTTTTGGGTACAGGAAAATCATAGACTTTAAGAATTTTTAGGGTAGACCTTCAAAACAAGGAACAAAACCAACAACACATTCTTAGTCCATGTCTAATTCACAAGGCTATACCATGTCCTCTTCACCCACTTCTATTTTAGCCTCAATTCCCACTTCATCTCTATCCTCTGATTCTGGTCATAACACTGATTTGTCCTCTTTTAATACATAGCCTCCAAATAATGTTGTTTTGAGTGACAATAATGTCACGGTTTTTCCCCAAATTGAAATTGGTATTCATTCGCAGTGGTGTTTTGACAATGATTTGTCTCCATACTCAAGTGGTGACAATCCATTTCAAGAAAACTGAGCACATGAGTATGAAATGCTGGTTTCCCCAATTCACTTCATGATGCAGGTACTCTCCCTAATAACAATGCTTCTTGGGAGGATATAAGTAATCCTCCTTTGCATGCCACCAGTTTACCATGCTCCACGGTGGACTCTAAGCACCCTGCGATAGTAGCAAACAGGGAAGGCCAGCGTGGAATTCAACATGGCCAGTGTGAACAACAACATGCCCCCCGTGCAAAGAGCATCATGACCAGCGTGAAATACAGAACCCGCGCACTATAGAAGTTGGGATGCCTTCTGCAGGCCAGCATGGGATACACTGCTCCCCTGTAGCTCCACGCAGGACAGACAACCCCTTGGCAGCCACACACAAGACAAACAACCCATCTCCCGCTATAGGCATGGGTGGAACTTGCAGTTCCTCTTCTCCAACATCGCGTGGGTTTCAAAATAGCTCCTCCACCTTAGACCCGCATGCAATCAAATTAATTTACTCAAGTGCTGAATAGAACAACACATCCTCTGATGACAAGTTTGCATCAAATACAAAATTTGGGAAAAATAATAGAGTTTCTTTTCCCCATGACGATTCGATGCAAATAATACTGGTTGTAATAAAAATATCATTTTACAATCAAAATTATGTATTGATTCCAATCAGAATCAAGGATTAAGGAGATCTAGCAGAGAAAATTAAATGCTAGCTAAATACTCTAATTATGAGTTGTTGTTCGTTGAAGAAGTAGAGCCTTCAATTCTTGTTTCCAAATTTTCAAAACCATCAACATTTAAAGCTTCTCTCAAAGATGTCAATAGTGATAAATGGCAAACAACAATGCATGAGGAGATGGATTCTTTACTCAAGAAACAGACTTGGGACTTGGTCTCTCTTCCCCCAAAACGAAGACCACTTACAAACAAGTGGGTATACCGGATAAAAGAAGAAGATGAAGGCAGAAAATGCTTCAAGGCCAGATTGGTGGTAAAGGGGTTTGATCAAGAGCAGGGGATAGATTTTAATGAGATCTTCTCACCGGTTGTCAAGATGACAACTATTTGAACAGTCTTGGGATTAGCAACAGCGTGGGATCTTGAGTTGGAACAACTTGATGTAAAGACCGCATTCCTACATGGTGATGTAGAAGAAGAGTTATACATGGAGTAGCCTCAAGGATTCATCAAGAAGGGACAAGAACATCTTTATTGCAAATTAAATCAGAGTTTGTATGGCCTCAAGCAAGCCCCAAGATAGTGGTATATAAAATTTGATCGCTTGATGGCTGAAAACAACTTCACGAGATGTGAATCAGACCCATGTGTCTACTTCAAGAAACTTTCTAATGGTGAGTTCATCATTCTCCTTCTTTATGTCGGTGACATGTTAGTAACTAGCACAAATAAAATAATAGTTAATGAGTTAAAGGAGAAATTGCCAAGAAAGTTTGACATGAAGGACTTAGGGGCAGCCAAGAAGATTCTTGGCATGACAATCACAAGAGGCAGGAAGAAGAGGGAAATTACCCTATCTCAAAAACAATACATTGATAAAGTTGTTGAGAGGTTTGGCATGGCTGATGTAAAAGTTGTTCCTCTTCGTCTTGCTGGTCATTTCCGTTTAAGTTCTTAATTGTGTCCCAAAATACAAGAAGAAAAGGAATTCGTGGAGAAAATTTCTTATAAATCTGCTGTTGGAAGCATTATGTATGCAACGGTTTCTACTCGCCCCAACATAGCTCATGCAGTGGGAGTTGTGAGCAGATCCATGAGCAATCCTGGGAATGCTCATTGGGAAGCATTCAAGTGAATACTAAGGTATCTAAAAGGAACTTCAGATTATGCATTATGTTTTGGAGGAAATAAGGTTCAGCTGCAAGGTTACATTGATTCTGATCTTGCCAGAGACTTGGATAAACAAAGGTCTACCACTGGATATACCTTCATGTTTGCTAGAGCTTCCATCAGTTGGGCTTCAAGGTTGCAACATTGCATTGCTCTTTCTTCAGCTGAGGCTGAATACTTGGCTCTTTCCGAAGGAGCAAGGGAAATGATTTGGCTTCAGTGATTGCTTGGTGACTTGAAAGTTCATCAAAATGAGTATAATCTATTTTGTGATAGCCGCAACACTATCTTCATGGCACATAATCATTCATCACAGCGTCACTCTATTCACGTTGATGCACATGCTCACCTTGTTTGTCATGCAGTTGAAGAAGGAAAGCTGAAAGTTGTTAAGATTGATACCAAGATCAATCTGGCCGATATATTCACAAAGGTTGTCACCACAGAGAAGTTCGTTTGTGCAAGGACTTCTCTTGGGCTTGTGAAGAAAAGATAAATCAGCATTTTAGCAGGGTATTGGGTGATCAGTTGCAACATTGGTTGTCCTTCAGGTGGGAGTTTGTTGAGAAGTGAAGGCCAACAGTCACAATTTTCTTTTCCCTCTTATTATGACTCTTCATATTCTAAGACTCTTCATTGTAATATTGTTGGAGACTTTATATTTGTTTCTCCTGCTCATTTGTAATTTGATCTATTGAATAATAATACAATACTCTACAGTCTGGACGTAGCCACATTTGTGGTGAACTAGGATAAATCTCTGTGTTGTGTATTTGTCTTTTAACTTTGTATATGTTGTTCTCTTTTTAGCTTTCAATTCCTTTCAATTGGTATCAGAGCACAGGTTGTGCAGATTGGAAATCGGGGTTCAAAAGGAAATTTTTACTTTGTATCTTAACACAACAAAAGGAACAACTAAAAGTTCCAAAATCAAAACATTAGCAAAACAACAACAGACCAAAAGCACAGAATAACCTTCTTGAGAAGAATTACTTTTAGATAATAGTTATACCTAGCCATCTACATTGTCAATATTTAGGAGTTTTTTTTTTTTCTTTCAAGGATAGGAATTATGTAATCCTTAGTATTGACATCTAAGAAGGGAAAATCACCTTCTTGTGTTTTTTTTCCCTAGAAAATAGTTTATTTAGTTAGTACAATTTGATTAAAATGTGGGAGGCGGAAATTTAGCATTTTGATAAAACAAAATAGAAAATTTCATTGCTGAAATGCGAAATAAATAAGTAAATAAAGAAAATGACTTTGTTAGAAAGGAAAATTAAAGTTGGAATCTGAGTTTAATGGGCTTTTCAACTGATATCTTATTTAAGAAAATTGGCTATGAAAAGAAAGAAATATTTAGCTGACCATACTAGCTCCACTGCCCAGCTATCACCTCACAACTTTGTTGTACCTCTTCGTCACCATTGTTGCCATCCGAAGTTGCTTGGCCGACACTGCTTGGCCAACGCTGCTAGATACTACTTGCTGGCCTTCCTCTTCTAAAGGCTTTCCTTCGTTGACATTGGCCATTTCTCCACTATGTGAAGACAAAGAAGAGGATAATGTAAATGGGTGGACACTGCCAGACATTGCCTTGGGACGGGGAAAGAAGGACAAGCCAAACCCTCCACCTCCTTCCTCTACAACTTTGGGCTTGGCCCAATTAGTTTTATAATGTTTCTGTTCTAGTTTCTATGGACTCTAGGCCTATGCCCATATGATTAGGAGGGAGTGAATTTTTCTTCCATTAGTTTTTGATTGTGCTGTAACTCTCAATTTCTTAAATTAATATATTTTGATTAGACTTATTCATTAAAAACAAAAAACAAAAAATTCTTCTACATGCTTTTAAAGCACGAATTATACAATACATAGTAATAACATGAAAAATGTGGAACCACAATAATATAATCGACCATTTATTGTGCTGTGTTTATCTTCACCATACACCAAATCCGAAACCCTCATGTTTCCCCCGTGTATATTTCCGCACAAAAATATAACAATAATATTTTTAATTATCTATTATCGATTTCTATCAAAGCTCCGATCGAGCTGATTATCACTCCAAATTGACCGTTTATCCCATCCCGTCAACAATACAAAACATATTAAAATGAAAAAGCATATTAAAATGAGAAAGCATATTAACGCGTATGTGCACTGTCTAAATTAACGCGCATGAACGGATGTTTTAATCAATCTAGAAAGTACGGTTGGACGGACAATCATAAAAAAGACAATATATATTTTGGGGCTTTTCATTTTTACCACCATTCATCCACTGCCCTTAACAATGTTTCATAGCTCTTTCTTGTTTTAGAAGAATTTGTTGCACAGTGTGTCATAGATCTTTCTTCTTTTAGCAAAATCGTTGTTTTGAGTGGTTTGGATGCTGATACAGGCCGCAGCTTCCTCTACTCTTATTGGACTGTGACACGTGTCACTTGAAATCTTATTTGGACCAGACCGAAAGTCTTTCACGAACTGATGCATTAAATTATAGCAGGTTATGATTTTGTCCTGCAGAAAACAAAACAAGAGCAACATTAGTTTTCCAGAAATCCACCCTTAGAATCTTGAATATTAGATCAAAAACTATATCACAATTATTAACATTGTGATATAAAAACCACTGGATCATATTCAATTAGCAACTAAAAATATCTGAAAACTTTTGCAAACTGCCATAAGAAAACTGCATTTGAGTCAAATTTATATAGATTTTGGAAAATGGTTGTCTTTTACTCGTTTGGTTGATTTGTGTGGGAATGGCCCAAGCTGGTCGTCCTTGTTTATCTCCAGACATAACTGTCTTGGGAAATCTCTACTCATTCATGAACCTAAAATTTGAAGTTTTATATGGGCCGAGCAAAAATTATTTAGTCTGGTGTTTATGAACGTTCAGATTCAGTACAGATGTAGAATTAGTCATTATTAAACATTATGGAAAAAGTTGTGTGGTTAAACTATGAGTGAGCAAATCTTATAAATCTTAATTATAGAGCAGGTTAGATCAGATAATGAAAGGAGATATGGAGTGATTGAGATTTCGTCCACACATCTTTAGACAGATTTTTTAGTGTTTTTTTGTCAGGAAGCATTTTTCAAGAGAAACTATTAGAAATTACGCGTAGAAATTAAAGTTTAAAGATAGCATTAAGCAATTATCGAACCAAAATATTCATCATTTCAAGATTAAAATTATACTTTGCTGAATGCTTTGGAAGATAGTATGACTTCTCTGTACTCTGTTGATTCTGTCGGTAAAACCTCCTCAGAAGCACACAAAACTGCTGCCGCGGCAATTGATGATGGCCGATGAACCGAGAAATCAATCACTGCAAGATTGAATGCACTGAATTAGCGCTTGTCAGAATTGAAAGATATAGTTATTGATATCGATTGAAATTGATTGATTGCACTAAAAGATATATTTATTGATGTAACTTTACATAACTTGAACAAATTTCTTTGTCGAAATTTTGCGCTGTAACCGAATAATATTCCTTACTACCTCTAGTAGTACTGATAATGAAAGCGATTGTTCGAGACATCAAGTGTTGAGGCACCGCATTGGTCCATTGGAGTCTGAAGAAGAGGTAATGAATGAAGTTAAAAGGTGTAATGGAGAATAGTCTCCATTTTAATGTTGTCGAGATTTTGACTTCCATTTCGTATATTGCTCCAGCTTCAAAATCAAATTTTGGATCTCGGACCTGCACATCAGTTGAAATAGAAAGTCTTGACTTTTTACCTTGATCTGCTCCAGCTTTTACCGTATCATATTACGGTGAGAAGAGGATAAGACAATATTTTTATGGCCGCGTAATGTAAATAGTAAAATCAATAAATTCGAGAAACTATTTAACCTGCAAATCAGAAAGTAGCGTATCCTTGTCCTCCATTTTAGCTGCGAGTGACAGGCACGCAACCAATAATAATTGTAACGGACAGTCTATACCTTGCTGTTTAACGAAAGTATTACAAGGCAAAGCAAATAAAACATTAATATCACAAAAATTAAAATTTAGCTGAATGTACAGAAAACTTTAAATCGCAAAAAATAAGAATTCAGTGCTGAATGTACCGAAAACTTTAATATCACAAAAAATATAATTCAGTGAAGAATGTAGCAGTGAGGCTTTACCTGCGATTGATAGCTTGCGAGGAAGCGATCCAGGTAATTTACTGATAAATATGCTGTAAGCGGTGTGAGATTATTATGCGTTTGAACCTGCAATTATATCCACTCCTTAATTCATATTCGTAAAAGCAAATTAAATTTATTTTTTTGTTAATCTAAATATTAAGTAAATAAATTAATAATCTGTAACAAGATTGAAGATTGAAGAATCTGTAATAAATAAATGCACTCCTGATTCGTATTCGTAAATGCAAATGAAAGCAAAATTTTTATTGAAGTCAATGCATTCCTATTTTTACAACGGTGTATTGCTTAATATAGAATAAATACATAATAAAACTAAAAATAATAAATCCCGTCCAGAAGATTAAAAGTGCTAAACATTTAAAATTGATTGACATTCTCCACACTTAATGTGTAAATAGTAAATAAGTAAACTTAAGAATCTGTAACAAGATTGAAGATTTTAGTTTTCTCGATATTGAGCTCCGATTTACTTTGTGAATCCAGCGTATTGCTTCTGCACGAGCCGCGACATCGAAATTGCGGTTTAGATAACGCTCAACGTAGTCTTCCTGTGGAAGATGCTCTTTCTCCTTCTGCACTAACAAAGAGATCATCTCATCGTCTTCAACGGGAAAGTCTGGCAATCTGGCCAGCTCAATGGTCTTTAAAGTTTCGACCTTGTCCTGGGGAAAGCTCGAACACGCGACTTCATCTTCCCATTCTGCATCTTCCTGGCACAAAAGGGTTGAGAAGCAATCAAAGTCAAGGGCCATTTTCAGAGCATCAAGCATCAATTTTCACATCTGCATTAAAGATTCTGAAAGATTTCGCGTGTTGATATAGATCTTTGGTCAAACTTTCTAAATGTTACAAACTTGCCTTATATTTACATAATCTTGTATATATCTACAGAAACTAGAATTAAAATGACAGCTTTTCACCGCAGGAAGCATTAGAAAAAAATCTTCTCGCAGTTCAGTTTCAATTTTGACTCTAGAATTTATTGGCCTTTTTAATTATCTTTCCCATTTTTAAATCTATCTTGCAATTTTAAACTTTAATAGACAAAAATTATGATACACAAAGATATTATAATATAATGATTATTGTAGAAATCTAAATATTATTTTGTTGAGAAATGCAATATCAAATATGGTGGTTGATTTATTAATGACCAATGTGATAACTAGATTCGATGTGCCTACAAGGATAAGTATTGACATTACAATGTGATTTAGGTCTCATTAGCTTTTGGATTTATGTTCAAATAATGGGATCATCTTGGCCCTATTATTTCTTATCATATCCAAGGTAATTATGTATTCAAAACTCACAAAAAAGTGTATGATTCAATGATGGAAAAGATAGCTCTGGAACTAGGGTAACATCTAAACGTCTTCCTGTTCTTCCCGCGCGCTTCTTGTGGGTGTGCCATTAATGACATCCACTTCTCCTGGGTTTGTAGGTGGCATTAAACATTGCATTAATGACGACCCTAATAAGAGTGGCGAAAAATGATTTCTCCATAGCATGATTATTAATCCCAAGGCATCGATGACATTAAGTTTTGCCATTAGTACACTTAGTGAAAAACAATGACAGAGATCATTGGTAAAAGCATAACCGACGGACATCAAGCATACTCGACAGAACAAAAAGTCACGAGAAAATGCTAAGTATGGAATTGACCGATGAACACTAACAAGTATTGTACCGACGAAGTAAACAGGACATCATTGATGGGTCAATGACATAACACAAAGATCATCATCGACGATACAGTTTTGAGAACAAAACTGACAGAGCAGAAAAGGCATACCTGACGAACAGTTCAAGAAAGGAACACCGATGGAAAAGAAAATCGACAGACTGATAGAGAATCCCGACCATCAGAACCGACAATCAGTTAGAGAACCCGCAAATAGTGGATCTGAGTTTTACATGTCAGATAAAGCATTGTAATTCTATTTATAGAGTTTTAATTTGTTTTAAATCATTACTTGAGGGTCAAGCAAGCATAATGTAAATGTTTTAAAGCATCCTAATAGATCTAAAACATATTTAACTAAAGATCAAGGTAAAGTTGTAAACCTTGGATCTAGAGTTAACTTGCGAAGTGTGAATCAAGAATAGAGTTAAAATATAGTATAAATAGATGTTCAATCAATTGTGAATTATGGATTCATTGTTGTTGATAGCCACGAAGAGAATCTAAGGAGTAGAAGGTAGAATTCATGCAAAGTTCAGAAACAGATCACACCAGTTATCAAGAACACACAAAGGCTACCGATGTGCAGAGAAAGGTATTATTCAATCATGAAAAGATGATTACTCATACATAGGAAGATTTATTGGATCTGTTATCAGCAATTAGAGATTGCATACATCATCAGATCAAAGAGTTATGTAGTTGTATTCTAACAAGTGCATCACATCTAAAATCCTTTTGTAGAAGGTGGACTTAATAGTTCTTTACAAATCTCTTAACAGATTGCACACTTAACAATGTTTCTAAAGCTTCAAATGAAGTAGATCTTAACAAGTCTCCACTATAATACTCCTAACAGGGTAGGTCATCAGAAGTGACCAATTGTAAGCCTTAACCGGCCCCTTCTTATCTATAGATAGTGAAGTCTTGTGGGTAACAATCCCCACCGCAGTTTTTACTTCCTAACAAGAGTTTTCTGCGATATCATATCTTGTGTCATGTGTTATCTATTTTCATGAATGTTTCTTGTATGGTTATATATTAAAGAACTTATGTTATGATTGCATATACATAAAGAAAGATGAACAGTTAGATAAGATAATTTACAAACTAATGACTAAGGGTTAATGGGCTAACCAAGAAAATATTTATAGGTACTGATTCACCCCTCCCCTCTTAGTACTCCATTCACAATATAATTCCAACAGGCAGTCACTCAAGTTGAAGAATCCGCTGTGTCTGTGACAGAAAATGCCCAAGTTTTAGAAGAGGATGGAGAAGGACGAGGAGCCTAGCCCAAACCTAAGTCCTTCAAGCAAGTGGTCCAAAACAAAAAGAGTTTTCTATAAGGAGCCCAATTCCTCTCGACCATTGCCATGATTGGGCCTCAGTTGCAGGAGATAGAGGTAAGATTTCATCTCCTCCCAAACTTGTTATTAAGCCTAATCCAAAAATACATGTTGTAATAGAATAGGAGAAGGTTATATTTAGGGATTTTGTGATTTTTTTTTGCTTCTTTTAATGTCTCTAAGATTCCATCAAGAAATTTCCTTAACGAGTGGTTTTAGAAAGTTTGGAGTCAAAAATTAGGGTTTCATTTCTCATATTGTAGAATGCTCCAAAAGGTTTTATTTCTTATATTTTTTTGTGACCTGAAAGTCCCCAAAAGCCATTGTTTACAGACAATTTTGGAGAGTCAGTCCATACAATTTAGAGCCATCCCATGGTCTCTCGAAGCCACTCACAACAAAGTTTTGGCATTATCAAGCCCTAGATGGTTTATTATTAGAAATCTTATGTTGTTTTTTTAACCTGCTTCCCTAAGCTCTTGAGCCAATAGGTAAGGGTTTGAGAGTCGATGAATCCAATGTGTTAATCCCCCATACTGATGTTAGAGTAATTATTTCTCTCAAATATTGTATCGATATCCTAGAATCTTCACACTTTGACCTTGGCGACTCTCTCATTGATTACCCTGTCACTTTCCTTTGTGGTATTAATGGTTTCTACCTTTGTAGGAAGGAAGGCCATAAGAAACATGATTTCCCTATTATGAAGAAATGTAATCCCTTCTTAGTTAAACCCTCCTACACCTGATAGCGGACTAGGGGAAGAGGGGTTGTCCCCCCTCAGGACCTGAATGGAAAGCTCAATGATTTCTTAGTTGTTTTTATGCCTGCACCCAACCCCCTTCTACCTCGCCAGATCAGTGAAAATTTGTGCCTAGAAGGAAGAAGAGCTCAAAGATATCTATCTTGGCTAAGGATATGGTTGTATTGGAGGCTGATTAGAGGAATGATTCTAATTTGGAGGAAGGAGAGATTCGTAGGATTCAGGGAGAATCCCTTAGGGAAGATATGGATACATTTGTCTTCACCTTGGATGTTGGGAGAAAACATAAGAAGTCTAGTAAGCCTATTAAAAAGACCCCATTGGATGTTGCTGATGGGGTTAACATTAAGAAGAAGAGAGGAAGGCCTCCTCTAATTAATGGTAACCCTAAACCATCCAAGAACCCAAGGAGTAAGATTCCTCAGTGTTTCAAGAGTTTTTGAACCCCCATGACTAACATGTAGTGGTTACTCATGCTATTAAAATGTTCATCTTGGAATGTCAGACGATTGGAATCCTCTAATAGGAAGTATGTAGTTAAGAGATTCTTGTAATTGCATAAAGAGTTAGATATTCTTATGCTTCAAGAGGTGAAGGTAGTTGGGTTTGCATTGTATATTTCCCTAAAATGCATTTGGAAGGATGCAACTTCTTATTCTACTAAACATCATAAGGGTAAAGGTGGGACCTCTATTTTGATAGCTCCAGAATGGAAAAAATCACTCCAAAAGTGGGGATTCTCTCCCTACAATAGAGAAGTATGAGTCATCTTTAAGGTTGATGACATTTGTTTTGGAGCCAGTTTAAGTTATCCTCCCAATGACCATAATGACAGGATAAACTTGTGGAAATGGATCCCCAATATGGATAGCATTCCTTCGATAGTAGTAGGAGACTTCAATATGGTGGAGAGGGCTCATAAAAAAGAGGGAGGACTAAGATTTGAATGGAAAGTGAATGAACTAATCTTTTGGAGTAGAATGATGAACAAGCTGAATCTTTTTGACCCTCTTGTAGAAAAGAAAGGGGATTCAAAAGGGATTTGGTTTACATGGTCTAACTTTCAGAAAGGAGATAGGAGGATCTACTCTAGATTGGACAAATTCTAAACGAATAGACAAATTTTTAGTTGTCACCCCTCTGGTTGACAATTGTGTCAAGGTTTTTCCATTTACTCTTTTAGACCACCATCCTATACTCTCATACATTCACTTGATCCTAGAGCAGGAAGATGTGCCTAATAGGAAGCAAGGGTTTGACCTAATCTCCCCTCTTCTAAAGGATGGAGATGTTTAGGCCAAAATTAGAATCATTGCCTCATATAATGAAAAGGTTACTCCCCATGAGTTTGCAATATCCAGATGGACCCAAACCACTGAATCCTTACAAAAGATGCTCAAGACTGTATGCAAGAAAAGGGTGAAAGATGCAAGTGGGGTAGAATATAGATTGGTTGAGGCTCTATAGGAGCCTAAACTTCAAATCCAAAACAATCCCTCGGACCTAAGGATTTTAGATAGGGTAATAATTTGTAGAGACTCCCTTAGAAACCTATAGATGGATAAGACCAGAGATCCTAAATTTTGAGCCAGAATCCACTTGATTAACTTGGGAGGCAGAGGTTCAAATTATTTATTTCATACTCTTAAGAAGAAGGAAGAAACAGATGATGACATCAAGTTTTTCCATTACTATACTTAAAGGGAAAAACATGATAAAGGTCATCGGTATAAGCATAACCGGTGGACAACAAGCATACCTGACAAGACAAAATGTCTAACGTGAAAATAGTAAGCATAGAAATTACCTACGACAAGCATAACTGATGATACAGTTTTGAGAACATCGCCAACGGAGTAGAAAAGGCATACCCGATGAACAATTCAAGTAAGGAACACTGAAGGAGAAGAAAACTGACAGACTGACAGAGTAGCCTAACCATCAGAATTGACAGTCAGTTACAGAACCCGCAAAAAGTGGATCTGATTTTACACATCAGATAAAGCAATGTAATTCTATTTATAGAGTTTTTATTTGTTTTAAATCTTAACTTGAGGGTCAAGCAAGCATATTGTAAATGTTTTAAAGCATCCTAACGGATCTAAAACATATCTAACTAAAGATCAAGGTCAAGTTGTAAACCTTGGATCTAGAGTTAATTTAAAAAGTGTGAATCAAGAATAGAGATAAAAACTAGTATAAGTAGATGTTCGATCATTTGTAACAAAAGAGACTTGTAATCATTTGAAAAATGGTAGTAGCCATGAAGAGAATCTAAGAAGAAGAAGAGAATTCATGCAAAGTTCAGAAATAGATCACAACAGTTATCAAGAACACATGAAGGCTACTAACGAGTAGAGACAAGGTATTACTCAATCACTCAAGGTGATTACATACATACATTGTAAGCTATGCAAGATCTATTATCAAAAATTAGAGATTGCATTCACTATCAGATCAACATTTATATTGTAGTTGCATTCTAACAAGTGCATCACAATAGAAATTCTTTTGTAGAAGGTGGACTTAACAGTTCTTTGATAAATCTCTTAACGAAGTGCACACCTAACAGAGTGCACACCTAACGGTGTTGCTAAAGCTTCAAACAAAGTAGATCCTAATAGGTCTCCACTCTAATACTCCTAACAGGGTAGATCATCAGAAGTGATCAATTGTAAGCCTTTACCGGCTCCCTTCTTATTTGTAGATAGTGAGGTTTTGTAGGTAGACATCCCCATTGTAGTTTTTACTTCCTAACAGTAGTTTTCTGCGATATCATATCATGTGTTACGTGTTATTTGTTTTGATGAATGTTTCTTGAATGTTTATACATGTAAAGAACTTATATTATGATTACACATACATAAGCAAAGATGAACAGATAGATAGATATATACAAATCAGATGACACAAAAGGTTAATGGGCCAATCACATAAAATTTTTTAGAGGTAGTGATTCACCCCTCCCCTCTCAGTAAATCATTCCAATAATTCTAACAATTGGTATCAGAGCTAAGTCTCTTTCTTGAAAAGATTAAAGAATTAAGAGAAAATATCCACATAATGGAAAAGTACAAAGTGGACAAGACTATTGAGAATGAGCAATTGCAAATTCAGATTTACTATGAGCAGTATAAAGAGGTGAGAGTAAGCATGAGAAAGCTGCTTGATGAAAGAAAGATCATGGCAACTTGGCTTAGTGAAAAAGATTAACAAGAAGAGGAGATCCCAGATTACTTCAACAATGTTGAATCATCAACAAGTAAAGCTTCAGACACATCAGTAGAAGAGATCAAAAGTCTACAAGAAGTCAATCTACATCTGATGGAGCAAATCAAAATGCTGCAAATCGGTCAAGAAATTCAGATGGTAAAAATGATTGATTTCATGAATGATTCAAGAAAATTTGAATTAGAGAGAACATTGGCTATTGATGATAGGAGGAAAATAACAGAAAATCTATAAGAAAAAGAATCAGAGATTCAAAGACTTACTGAGCATCACCATGAGATTACCAACCAGATTATTCTTATGAGTCAAGAAGCAAAAATATTAAATACTAATCTCATTGAAAGAATACAGATCATCGGTGAGCTAAGGGAAGAAAATGATAAACTAAAGCATGAAGTCAGAATTTAGAAGCATCACAATGAATTGATCAAGAAAGCTGAAGATAGTAATAAAAGAATGGATGATTTTCTTGATGGTCAAAGAAGAGTCAACAACTACACAGGAATAGGTTACATCGACAATGGAGAGTCATCTAATCAATCAAATCAAAAGAATGTATATGCAACTCCAAGAACCAAGAAGCTGTCATGCAATCACTGTGGAAAACCAAGCCACACCTAAAACGTTTGCAGAAACAAAATGAAAGGTATTCCTCAATCACAATCTACTTTCATGGTAATTGTTATAAATATCACAAGCAAGGACACAAGGCATATGAATGCAGATCTAAGGTGAAAAATCCAAAGAAGGAAACCTATATGGACAAGTATTGTCCTACTTGTAAAATGAATGGAAATACATATTAGGAATGTTGGAAAAGGAATAAAAAGGCATGGACACCAAAAGAACCTGATAATGGCTACAAACCAACAAGAAAAGGTAACTCATATGTTTGGGACTATAACACATGGGTAAATTGAATAACATGTGGAAGGTATGGTCATATATCTACTAACTGTATGAGAAAATGGACTAGAAAACCAAGAGGATGGTTCAATCCTAGAATGGCATGTTTACATTGTCATAAGGTTGGACATGTGATAAAAGATTTCAAAGAGCAACAGACAAAAACAAGTACTTATCCCAATGGAAATACCATTGATGACATCAAGAAGATGAGGAACAAGATATGGGTAAAAGCCACAAACACTAAAGGTGCTAGAACAAGAAATACAAATGATGACACCCCATCCAATGGATCTGGTGGCATCACCATTTCCAACTAAATTGCACAAGTAAGTATGGAACTGCATTATGAAAAGTTATATTATGCATCGGTTCCATTTACATATAGATCATATAGACAAATCAACATTATTAAAGATGCACTATATTGTCACTTGTAAATATTATTGAAAAACAACCATCGGTTGTTGGGTACAAATATGCATCGGTGAACACACATAGAAAATTTAACACTACTTATCAGAATGCATCAGTCATTACACAAAATCCAAGTGGCTAAGTGTTAACCGATGGACATCGGTGATCCTTGAGCTGACAAAAGTTGTCTTTGCCACTTTACCAACAATCATCGGTGAAGTCATCAAAGCTTCTTGCAATCCTGACACTTTATGCCTACAACGAAGATGTTATTTATGTCTCAACCGATGAAATCAGTCTTTGTATACCGATGAGTTGGTGAGCATTAATGACAACTTAGGGCACAAAAGTTATAAAACTCTGACGGCTAAACTCATTTCGCACCCGCAATTTTTGAGTAACCAAGAGAGCCAAGCAGAGCGATTGAAGAGAAAAATTGAAGAGCGACCTTAGTAAGATTCTAACACCACTCAGAGGATTCATGGGCAATCATAGAGATTTATTAAGTACCTACACTCATCGACCACACTATTTAAATTATGAAAAACCCTAAATTTCTGAAACACGATGGCATCTACTTCAAGAGTCAAAAAGTTGAAAGAAGATAAAAAGAAAATGATCAAGCTTGTCCGTAGAGGCACTTCTGTTGAACCTAAATACAAGCTGCACCCAGAAATCACACCAAAACCTGATGATTCCAGAGCATTCTACAGAATCCCACCTAGGGTTTTACTGATAGAAGACGTAAGGTCCTATATACACTGTAAGATCTTGGAATTGGGAGATCTAGACCTAGATAATGCCTACAGGGCACTATGTGATGTAGCTGGAAACCTGAAAGAAGAGCACAAGCATCTGGAAGTGAAGGGACTCACGAATGCATTACACTTTCCAGAGTTTTCAAAATAGAATGGATAAAGAAAGTTCTCAGTAGAATGCATAACTAGAATTTATCGCTTAATAAGCCAAAATGAATAAAAAAGGATGTTATTCATGTAGTTACTGGATATCCTACAACCAACAAACCACAAACTTGCAAGCACCCATATCTGAAGGAAGTAGAAAAGCTAACTGGTGCAAAATCAGATAAAAGAGCTCTGTAGGTCAACACGATCACTAACAAAGAACTCATGTTTGGTGCATGTGTGGTAGGGTACAAAATCTTCCAGGCAAGAAGAATGAATAGCATGTCAAGCATTGCTATGAGAACAACATACAAAATCATCAACCAAGGAAACAAGATGGATGTTGCAGAGATCTTGTTGGATCAACTTGAGGAGAACATGAACACCATAAGATCTTCAAGAAAAAACACTTGTAAGTTTGGTTCCCTCATTATGTGCATATTCTTTTACTTTGAAGAATACTTTCCTTCCATAGGCAAAGTAGTATG
>MU225278.1:861086-878414 GCA_018584345.1 Thuja plicata | reverse complement strand
CATATAGAGTCACTAGGAACAAACTTTGATGATATAATGAATGAGTATTTCAAAAGCATTAAGGAAATGTTGCAAGCTAGAACAAGGATACTTGAAAGTTTGATAGAAGAACACAAAGAGGACATATATTTTATGGTAGATACTGATTTCACTTATATCCAAGCACTAGTGCCTAGGAAGTCCCGACTTTCACATTTAGAGTATGAGATCAAATCAGGACAAGCCAATGAGTGCATCAAGGCACTATTGAATGAACCAATGACAACAAGCAAGCAAGATTTGGCACCTATGAGGAAGCCAAACAAAAGATAAAGACAGATCTTGTTGTCAAGAAGATTGTAAACAAAAAGGACAAGATGGTTAAAAACTTAACCAAGAAATTTGTAGTTACAGAAGAAAGTGAAGAGGAAACAGAGGGTAAGGAGGAACAAACTAAAGGACAGTCACCTATCGGTGAAGAATCAGAAAAGAATGACTCAGAAGGAATACAGTCAGATTCTCCACCTCCTCCTACACCCAAGAAAGAAAGAACAATAGCCACTTCAAGAACAAGAAGCCATACTGTAGAAGAAGTGCAAAAAGATGAAGATATCAATGTTACATAGGGCAATACTGATGGACAGGATTCAACTATTAACACTGCAGAAGTCAATACACTGACAAACATGAACATATTAATTGATGCTATTGATATTTTATCAAGTTAGGAGAAATCATCTAAGAAAGATGATGGTATACCCAAGGACATGGGTAATGATGAAAATAAAGATGCATCAAATATTCAAAAAGATATAGATACAACAATGAAAGATGCAACCGACACTCAACAAGAAGTGTCTACTAAAAAAGACAAAGGAGCAGATAACAAAACATATGAAACATTGAGAAAGGATGAAGAGAAATAAAATAGTGTTAAAGTCAAATAGGATGAAAGCATGAAAGAAAAATCTATTGATACACCCAAGGAAAATGAGGAGACGTCTTCACAAAACTAGTTAGTGGACTCAGAATAGAAACAAAAATATGCTTCATCTTCTCAACCCTCACCTACCAAATCACTCCAATCTCAAGGTCTATAAATGGTAGTACATCAATCTGCCTCCCAGCCAAAGAAGAAAAAGAAGGTATTAAAGAAAGATATCTTGGCTGTCACACTTGATGAAGTAATATAAATACCCAAGATGGATGTATCTACTTTAGATACTGAATCACTTCAAAAGTTTGGAGTAATGTGTCAGAGAAAGGCAATACAAGAGAAAATGAAAAAGGCACATAGGGAAGCCCAAGCACTTGAACAGGCAAGGGATATTCTACAAAAAATTCTAGATGTCAAACTCAAAGATAGCATATTAGTCATGGAACAAATAGCAGTTCTTACCAACGCCATCACAAATCAGAATGTAGATGCAGAGAAGGCAATGGAAGAATAGGTAGAGATGAAGTATCAACACAAACTAGTTGAGAAGATCAGCCAAGAAGTGGTAGAGAACAAGGTAAAGCTATCTAAAATAGCAAGTGAATTAGAACCTATGATTGCTAAAGTTGTTTCCTTAGTTCAGAAATTGTGCACATTAGAAAATTTCACTAAAGAAAATAGTGAAAAGTTGTCACAATTAGTTTCAGATCTAACAGCTTGTGCAGTGAGTTTAACTTCTGATGCAAAAACTATAAAGTTGCATCATGAAAAGATTATAGAGGTAAACATATTGAGACAAGAAATATAGGATGCAGAGACTCAATTTAGAAATGAGGTTACAGAGCTTCAATCTCACATTTTGCCAAACCTCACCACTCTACAACAACATATTACAGATGCAAGAAATCTAATCACGACCCCAGAGATCTCTATGGTAGAAAACATATATGAAATGCATGTGAGGATATCACTTGAGCATTTGGCTCTAGAGAATTTAAAGGAGAAATGGGAGAAAATGATGGAGGAAATCAAAGCCTCACACTCTCACATTGTTGAAAAGATGTAAGTACCTTTGCCCTCATTATCAAAAAAGGAGGAATGTATACATATGTACAAAATACTATATGAGGATATGTATAATGTATATAAAATAAAGATAGACATGTACATAAACTTACACTTACCGGCATATGCATAGGGGGAGTCATTTCATGACTAAGGAAGAAGTATACACAGGTGTACATAGTAATGCATCAAGTATGTTGCACATATCAATTTTTGATACTAATGTAAAAGGGGGAGATTGATAAAATTAATTTTTTCCATTAGTATACTTAAAGGAAAAAACATGATAAAGGTCATCAATATAAGCATAACTAGCAGATAGCAAGCATACCTGACATGACAAAATGTCTAACGTGAAAATGCTAAGTATAGAAATTATTGATGACAAGCATAACCGACGATACAGTTTTGAGAACATCGCCGACAGAGAAGAAAAGGCATACCTGAAAAATAGTTCAAGTAAGGAACACCGATGGAGAAGAAAATCAATAGACTATCAGAGCAGCCCGACCATTAGAACTGACAGTCAGTTACAGAACCCGCAAAAAGTGGATTTGATTTTACACATTAGATAAAGCAATGTAATTCTATTTATAGAGTTTTTATTATTTTTAAATCTTAACTTGAGGGTCAATCAAGCATATTGTAAATGTTTTAAAGCATCCTAACAGATCTAAAACATATCTAACTAAATATCAAGGTTAAGTTGTAAACCTTGGATCTAGAGTTAATTTAAAAAGCGTGAATCAAGAATAGAGCTAGAAACTAGTATAAATGGATCTTCCATCATTTGTAATAAAAGAGACTTGTAATCATGCAAAAAATGATAGTAGCCATGGAGAGAATCTAAGAAGAAGAAGAGAATTCATGCAAAGTGCAGAAATAGATCACAACAGTTATCAAGAATGCAGGAAGGCTGCCGATGAGTAGAGACAAGGTATTACTCAATCACTCAAGGTGATTACATGCATACATTGTAAGCTATACAAGATTTTTTATCAGCAATTAGAGATTGCATTCACTATCAGATCAAAATTTATATTGTAGTTGCATTCTAACAAGTGCATCACAACAGAAATCCCTTTGTAGAAGGTGGTCTTAATAGTTCTTTGATAAATCTCTTAACAGAGTGCACACCTAACGGTGTTGCTAAAGATTCAAATGAAGTAGATCCTAATAGGTCTCCACTCTAATACTCCTAACAGGGTAGATCATCAGAAGTGATCAATTGTAAGCCTTTACCAGCTCCCTTCTTATCTGCAGATAGTGAAGTTTTGTGGGTAGACATCCCCACCACAGTTTTTACTTCCTAACAGGAGTTTTCTGCGATATCATATCATGTGTTATGTGTTATTTGTTTTGATGAATGTTTCTTGAATGTTTATACATGTAAAGAACTTATATTATGATTACACAAACATAAGCAAAGATGAACATATAGATAGGTATATACAAATATGATGACGCAAAGGTTAATGGGCCAATCACATAAAAAGTTTTAGAGGTACAAATTCACCCCTCCCCTCCCAGTACATCATTACAATAATTACAACAAGAGATAGAATAACTTGTATCTTAGAACATGGTGTATGTATCACATCCCAAGAGGGAATTGTAGGCACCTTCTCAAACTCTTATAGGAACCTATTCACATCTGAAGATAAAGGACCCTCCATGGAGGCATCTAGACAGAGGATCAAATGAATCATCCCTAAGAAAGTGACTAAGGAAGATGCAACATTAATAGACATGAAGCACACCTAGATTGAAATCAGAGACTCCATTTTGAGTATGGCTAATGATAAGGCCCCTGGTCCTGATGGACATATAGTTGAATTCTTTAAAACCAATATTGACTAGATTTGTAGGAGCTTACATAGTACATTCAATGAGGCTATTACTGCTAGTACCTTAGGTTCACAAATCAATGTCGGTCCTATTAAACTGATTCCTAAAGATGGTGACAGGATTCTTCTTAATAATTGGAGACCTATCACCCTCCTTAATGTCAGAGATAAGATCCTTGAAAGATCTTTGTCCCTTAGAATTGTCAATGTTCTTCCTAAAGTGGTTAACAATACTCAAACAAGATTTGTTAAGGGAAGGTACATCCTAGAAAATCTGATAACCTACTGGGAAGGTTTGGATAGGGAGAAAGTATAAGGACAACAGAGTGCCATGCTACTTATTGATTATGAGAAGGCTTATGATCAAATAGAATGGAAGTATATCATGATGATTCTTGAATTTCTAGGCTTCCCACCATTTTTTTGCAATATGGTTTCTACATTGCTCCATGGAGAAAGGCTGGTAGTAGAGGTCAATGGGGTAAGATCATAATTTTTTGAACTTTCTAGGTCCATCATGAAAGGGTGCCTCCTTGCCCCCTCCCTTTTTGTTATTGCTGCAGACTCCCTCCATTACCTTCTTAGGGATGATTCTCTATCCCCAAAAGTGAAAGGAATTTCCCTCCCTAATAAGCAGGAGGTCTCTAACATTCAATTTGTTGATGACACAACCATCCTCATGGATCTAGATGAAGAGAATATGAGATGCCTAATGAAAAAACTTGATTTTTTTTGTTTGGCTTCTGGTAGAAATATATCACTCTCCAAGTCTATTATGTTAGGGTGGGACAAAAATCCCCCAAGATGGTGGGGAAAGTTTAGGTTAGAATGGGGAGGCCCTGACCATATTGTTAGGTACTTGGGTATTCCATTTTTTGTGGACCCGAATATTAATGAAATGTGGTGTTGGGTCAAAGATAGGATTCTCAAGAAATTGAACAAGTGGGATAGTAACCTCATCTCGTTTCTGGGCAGATTCCAAGTGTGTGAAAAACTTCTCTCTAAATATACCCAATATATTTCTCTTCTGCCTGGATTTTTAACTAGCACCAATTTAACCTTATCAAGAATTTTGTTAGATACTTTCTTTGGTATGATGGTAGAGGTAACAAGAATATGCATGTTGTTTCTTGGGAGTGGTGTACTGAAGAGAAGTCTTGGGGTGGACTAGGGCTAAAGGATCTTAGAACCCAAGGCATTGCATTAGTTTTTAAATGGATTGCAACAACATCTACAGGGGATGAACCTTGGAAGATCTTGATAAGAAAAAAATTACCTCGAGCTCATCCTAGCAAATCTAAGACTTGGACTAATCTATGCTACATTGATCTTCTTACAATAGAAGGAAATGTAGTTGTGCAAGGTTCAAAAGTCTTCAAGACCATCTAGAAGAGTTGGAAATATGTGAGACAATTTCTCTGTAACTCTGTCCCAACTGAAGAATAAACCTCTGGCTCTATTTCAAGGCTACTCTATGAGAAAATAGTCTGAGAAAAGAATTAATACTTTCTAAGATGTGTTACAGTAGGGCAAAATTTTTTCATGGGAGAAGATGGAATCAAAATTGAAAATATAACCAAATCATAGTGGACAACTTACTCCCTACTATCTACTGACCTTAACATTTGGGCTATGTGAGTGATTGTTTCCCCCCAGAGGAGTACTCCTTCCAACTCTCATGGCTGAATAGCTCCCCCCTACACCTTGTTAAGACCAAATATATATACCATTTACTCACTCTTAACGCTGATATCATCTCCCATGCTAACTCCAAGTGGGACCTTGATGCCCTTATACCATACTGGAACATATACTTTGCCACCATCTGGACCAGACATGTGGAACCTAATATTAAATTATTTTTTTTGGAGGCTCATATTGCATAAGCTACCCTTTAAGAAAACTAGAGGAGAGCCCAATTTGTGCACTGTCTGTAGACATCTTGAAGCTTTTTCACATTTTTTTTTATTAATGTTTGTTTGCCTTTGAAGTCTTGAAAATTTTTGGTCTCACCTTCAATGTTCATTTCAATGTTTTGAATATCATCTCAAGGCACATTAATAGCACCAAATTTAGCAACACTTTCTGGTCTATTTTTCCTTCTGTTATATTGTGGATAATTTGGAAGGCTGAGAATAATGATGTGCTAGAAGGGAAGGACATGAATCTTAGTGAGTCTCTTAGGAGGGTCATTTATATTGATGTTTCCTTGCAGGTTACCACTGTTATCAAGATGAAAGAAAGTAAATTATTACAGATCTTGAGAGATGGCAAGGCTACTATTGCAAAAAATTATTGCACATGGGTACACCACCATGAAAGCTAGAGGTGAATTTGATAGCTCTCTTGCTAAATTCATGCAACAAATGAAGTAGTCTAGACATGGAAACCTTCTAATAGAGAGCTAAATAACTCAGATAATATTGCCTTTAGAGCTCATGAAATCATTGGATATAATGTTGTTTCCCTAGATTCCAAGGATTCTGATACAGAACAGGAAGCTCCTCGTGAGTGACTTTGTTTTTTCTCCCTAGAATCTTTAGTACTATAATTTTGTATCTAGTAGCATATACTACATGATGGCAGTAACTTATAATTTTTTTGGCTCTTCTCTGACTTGTATAACTCTGATGTAAAACTCTTTTAAGTACTTTTGATATGCAATAGAAAAAAAACATTATTTTATTATGTTAAAATATAATTAGTTTTAATCTTAGAATGTTTTTAATATGAATTTAATTATATATTTAATATTTTTCCATTTATTACCAATAACCTTTTTTTTACATTATTTACATTAATATCCAATATAGTCTATTATAATATCAATGATAAATATTATAATAAAAAAATTATGTTGACCTAATTATATGTTTTAATGTTTATTGATATTTCCGTATTCGAATATAGTTAGATAATTAAAATTAAATATTATTTATAGATTTCAAATGATAATTATTTCATTTTGCAATAATAGTTTTTTTTACGATATTTGATGTATATAATAAAAAATAGATAAACATATTTTTACTATTTTTGATTGGTTGCCTTACGTAACCTTTGTAATAACACATGAAGAAGCTTAATAATTTATCCTTGTGAAAATAGATTACTTTAAGTAATGCTAAGCGTTTTATAAATAATTTATATATCAAATAATAATTAATTTTGATATAATTCAGCTACATTTTAAATATTACTTGATAATAAATACATTTGAAATCCTAATCAGATTTTTTAATTTATAAAGTTATTTAATATCATTTTATAGCTATAAAAATAATATTTATCTTGTAATTATAATATACTTGAATTATATTTAAATTATTATTGATACTACATGTAATTTAAAATTAATCATGACATTTAATTGTAATACAATAATAAGAATAATAGTGATAATATTATAATTAAATATTGTGATATAATAAAAAGTGATTAAGGAGTGAAAATGCACAAGAGAAGGGGAAAATACTTATTGCTACCTTGGCAGAAAAGGATTTCGACAGGGGTGGCTATAGGAGAAAATGCAATCGAATTAGGAAATCCAAAATGGAAGAATGAAGCATCTAATCTCATATAAAATTTGATCTAGAGAAATGGATATTGAATTCGATCTAAAGGAATGGGTAGATTGGGAAGTCATTAGGTAGAGAGATGTGAAGGATAGATTAAATGGAAGAGTTAACTACAATAAGATGGTGGGAGAACCACATAGTAGACTAGGATCAGCATTCAAAGAGGCCTTCTAAAGGGAAAAAGGAAAATCGATCGGAAAGAATAGAATATTAAAATAAGCCACATTCTCCTACAGAAAGTAGAAACAAAATTATGTCAATTGGTGCAAGTTATATGAAACCGTGATGGGATCACATGGAACCATGTGAGATCCTGGTTAGATGGGAGGAGACATGCCAAGAGATTGAATCTATGAATTTCTCGCAAAGCCCTTTCAGGGCCGTGTATGTGCTAAATCTCTAAGCAATAATTTTTTTCTTCTTGATTGCTTAGATCAAAAATTAAAAAGGAAAAATTCTATATGGGGAACCTCTGCCTTTTGAGTTGTTTTCCTTCTATAAAATTGATTGGGAACCAAAATTTGAGCTAGGAATGAACATTTCTCAACAATTCCCACATTGGATTTAGTTAGCAAATATTGGAGCATAGAAATCCTTGAAAAAATAGGGGAAACATTAGGAACATCCATTGGTTTTGAAGAAGAATTCTTCCTTAGAAGATGGAAAGAAGTCAAGGTTCTAGTAGATATAAATACAATTTTTTTAATTTCTAGATAATATATAAATCCTAATAGCTAAGAGAAAATGGTTCTAAAAGATTGTTGTAGACAACAAAGGAGATAAATGGATTCTGAGAAAGGGATATATTGCAAGTTTCTCAGAAGGAGTGGGTAAGGAAATTGATTTTTGTTTGCTTCTCAATGTGGCCCTAATCCAAGCCAAATCAGGGGTGAAAATATACCATCTAAAGATATTCAACAAGAGGAGATTCAGAAAGTAGAATCATCCAAATACCCTAAGTTAGTTAGGGAATTTTCAAGTAATAAGGCTAATCAAGGCATGAATATGGAACATCATATTTTAAGAGTGGGTGAGGAGGATCTCACAGATTTAATGAAGGATTTTGATACCCTAAGAATGGAGCTTGAGGTGTAAATTTTATTTTCATCTACACAAAACCTATCCTTTAAGAAGATTCCTATGCATTACACCATAAGTCCTATGGGTTCAGATGCACCTAATGCAATATATGTCAAAGCTCATCCTATAGATCTAGGGTACCTGGTGGTGTAAAAGAGAAAATGAAGGTCTCTAGATAGGGTTTTGAACATTAGATATTTACACATAAATGAAACCCTATGCCTCCATTAATCATCTTACACTTAATTTTTATGATAAGAGATGTAAATCTGGAAATGTTTATGAAGGGAAAATGGAATAAAATACATACCTCTGAAAAAGAATCGGCTGAAAACCTTGTCAAATGGTCTCATAAATTGTTGATTCCACCAACATGAATCAAAACTGTGAGATCTAAAAAACCCAAAAATATTTTTCTTTTCTAAGAAAGGTCAATTTTGACCCAAAAATGAATGTCACCTTTGACCCTAAAGTTCTGATTTTGACCTAGAATTTGCGATTCTGACCTGCATTGTCTAACAAAAAATCTAATTCTGGATCCTGAAAGTTTGCGAAAAAGGGTATCCAGATCTGCACTGGAATTCGCTGCTTCGAACTTGTCCCTGCAAGAAAAGTGGTTTGTTTATTTGGGGGCAGGGGTTTTCCTTGGTCAAACCCAATTTTGGAATTAACCTTATAATATAATTGAAATTTCATAAATAAACAATGGAAATAGAACAATTCACCTTGCTTATGTAGAAGCCCTTATGGTGGATTCGAATACATGGATCCATAAGTATGTATGCACCAAATGAATGTAGAATGTAAAATGTAGGATGTAGGATGTCTCAAATCAATTTTATTTAGATATTCAACACCAATCTTGAATGGATCTTGGAATAGGAAGAGGCTTGCATGGATGTGGATGGAGAAATCTTCAACAAGAGGGCTCCATAGAGCTTGAATCCTTCAATGGCTACCAATGGATCTCCTTGATGAATTGAATGCTTGAATTCTTGAATACTTGAATGCTTCCTTCAATAGATTATACATATAGTTTGAATGGATGGAATTTCTTCTTGCGTCTTGCCTCTTAGTTTGTCTTTCACACTTAGATTTCACTTAGCTTGTCTTAGAGAAAATGAGAGGAGAAAGGCTTCCTTATATACCAATCTAGGGCACAATCTTCTAGATAGGCCTACACAAGAGAATTAAATTCCCATTAGACCTATACCCCTAGAAGTGGACCTATATTAAATATAATTTTATGATTTGTTGCCTTGAAGACCGAAACAGCCAACCCAGAAGTGGGAAACAAGTTCTCCCGAAACCCGACATCCAAAAGTCTTGGGAATCTAAAATTTCAACCCTAGGTTAGGGTTGAGGTCGACCTTGACCCAAAAAGGTTGACTTTGACCTTGAGGTCGAGAATCTTAGAATCTAGAGAAGAGTGCCAGAAAAGGTAGAAGAAAAGTTGAAAATAGGGCAGAATATGGGGGAAAATCCAGATCCACTGTTAAGGCCAAAAAATACCATCCTAACTCAGACATTAGGGTTTACTAATATTTCATGGTAACAATGGAAACCTTCCTGAGTTGTCGGTGGACTCTGAATAAGAAGGACTCTCTAGATTCTAGGTTGGTTCCTATTGGATTTGGGGTATCACCAATTTACTGCTCTCTTCTGAGTTTTGGAAGGAATGGGAGAAATTTTAACTAAAACTGAAATGAGTAAAACATGAAAGGCGATACACCAAATACGATTCAAATTTCTCAAAAAATTTCAAACTAACATTCACTTGACATACCCTAATGGTTTTTGAAAAATCACTCACTTTCCAATACATAGGCTAACTTGGAAATCACTACTAGGGATCTCACCACAAATAGTAATACTCCTGTCAACAGACATGCAGATTCTGTAAGAGGTTATATTCTACAACCTAGAACACGAATCAAGACAATTCACTAATCTATGTTATAGATACACTATACTTTAATGCAGCAAATTGAATAGGATTGATAACAAACACCATAACAAGGTGTATGAATAATGGGCTAACTTTATTTTTATCAAAATCTGTGGATAGTTACATGAATGAGTTTTAGAATAATGGAAAGGAATACATGCATCCTCTTGCACAAAATTGATACCAACATCAACTAAATGGATACAAAATACATAAAAAATGCTATAGGAATAAAATAGTTCACTAAAAGCTCTTCTCTCTAAATTCTGAACCCCTACCCTCAAAGAAAAAGTTTAGCTATATAGCCCATGAAGCCAATTTTGAAAATCACTCTTCCCTCCAAAATCCCCTCCAAAATAGCAAGTTACTAATCTTAAGGCTTAATTAGTGCCTCAAATTAAGCCCTAAATCTACCCCCTCAGTAGTTGGTCTCTAAAGATTTACATCTTTTAAAAAATTTACCAACTTATTATAAAATACATTACATAACCCATCAAAACCTACCCCCCCCAAAAAATCCCAATTATATGACATACAAACCCTAACTCAAAGCCGACACCATAGTTTAACAACCCTTAACCCACAAAAAAGTTGACACTATAGTCAACAACCCTAACTCCATATGCAATAAACTCGTTCCACAGTGAAGCTCACTTAGCCTAACTTGATCACAACTCATGATCGACATGACAATATCCACTGAGAAATATCTCATTGTCTTCGTAGCACCTTGGGGTATTGTCGCGACACTGCAAACTGACAAGGCATTAAATTTCATTGTCAGTGGACTTGAATTTTTTTGTAAAAACACTGCATAATATTTTTCACATCTCATTTTCATTTATTTATGGAGGTAAAGTTTAGGGTTTTTCACTGTTCTTCCATGCTTGTGGTTTGAATCTGAAACTCAATGCCATGATGTATGGTGCTGTATCTGCAAATTGGATCTTTCTAAGAAGCTCGGGCTTCTTTCTATGAACTTGGGCTTTCCGTGAGTTACAACACTGTATGCCATAACACATGGCATTTTCTGTGGATGTTTTCGTTGAATGTTTGCTGGGGTTTCAACAAATTATATTGAACTTGAGTAATGAATCAAGGGTCTAAGAGCTTGGGCTCTTTGTTTTGCACCGTAGTTTAGTCCTACATGCCAACACATGGCATCATCTCTGCATTTGTTCCTTTTGAAGCTTGCTGGAGTTTGGGCATCTGGCTTGAACAAAAATGATGGAGATCTTGGGCTCTTGATAGACTGTGAGTCTTGACCGCAGCTTTCACTGGGTTGTAATTTAAAGAGCTCGAGCTCTTGATGTAAATTTTGTAGCTTCCTCCAAACCTTAAGACATGATACATGGCACCTTCTCTGCATCTGGAACTCAACTTATCCATTTGTGAGTTTGCAACCTGTAACACATGGCACTGTGTATACATTTTGGACTCCACTATGCTCGACATGTGTAACACTAGATAAGTAACTCTTTCACTCATTCTCTGCAGCTTTACTAGAAGTAGATGTTTATTGAAGTCGACAAGCTGTGATCTTTTGCACACTAGTTAAGATCTTAGTTTTAAATGAATCCATCTTTCTGGGCTTTTAAGTTCTTCATCTTTTCGGCAGCAAATCTAGGTTTACATTTACTTCATGGCATGTTGAACTTGTGTTTTTTACTTTGAGTTTCGCCATGTAGCTTTACTTTGTAGCATGAAACCCCATGTTTACCTTGATTTCTATTATGTAGACAACCATATGTTATTTCTCTTCATTATTGTACACTGTGTGTTTGTTGAATGGTGACAAAATATTGATACCCACATGGCTCTTTTGTGTTATTCTTGATGTAAACTTTTAAAAAACACATGCAAGTTGTCAGTGTTTTGGTTGAGAGATGAACTCTAGATGTAAACTTAAGAACACCTGCAAGCTTGCCATTTTTTTATTGAGAAATGCACTCCATTTATTGTTCTCCTTAGAAGCACGACAATATTGTCATAAAACAAAATAAAATTTCTTTCTATTGAAGCCGCAAACATTTCTTTAAGCTGAGAAAAAATTTATGTGTTCAATCTACATAAAATGTAACTTGTGTTTGACAGTTGCTTCATTCAATATTTTCTTTGAAGCCCGACAGTAAAGTATTTTGAAATGCGACCATACTATCATAAAATATGAAACACCTTCACATTGTTGAGGCTGAGAGCATTTTTTTTGAACTAAACACATTATATGTTTAATTTGCAACATAATGTAGCTTGTGCTTTTGTCTGAACTCTTTACTTGTCTGAACATTTTAAAACATGTAGTCTTTGTGCAAGAAATAGTGTATAAATACACTATTTATTTAATTTTTATATAAAATCACCCATGGGGTTTGAGAATGGGCTCGTGACTACCATGTGCAATATTCATAACAAGAAACGCATCCCAAACATGCACATATTATTTATTGTATGTAATACCTTATGTGAGGTTCGAGCACGGGCTCGTGAAACTCACTGCATTTATTTTATCATCTGCATTTAGTTAATCTTTAATCACCTAGTGCAAACACATCACCAATCAACCTATTAGGTCAGCAAACAAAAGGAGCCAATTAATGTTTGTGTGTGAGTGTCATATGAGATGACACTTATGCATGAATGTTGGTTGGTTTGTTTGTATTTGTTAACCTAACATGCTGATGTCATTCTAAAAAAGGTTTCTCATATTCAAGACCTAAGTCCATTTGATTTAGATTCTCCTGGTTCTACAAACAGCTATACTTTGAAATTGTAGACTAATAACCATATTCAATAAAAGGTTTCATAAAGATACGTCCCTTTGATATTATTTATTCAGTTGATGTTGAGGTATATCTTGTTGTTTTATTGATGTTATTGGTAAATTTTCATCTTTTAAAGCCATGCATGATGTTTTGGTTCATGAATTGCTTAGATCCAATTGGATCTAACATCTCTTTTCTTCCATGATGCAGGATAGGACCCTAGACTTAATATGCGGAGCTAACTCAAGGATGGATAGAAGACACCATGAAGATTGGACAGATGAAGACAACCAACACCAAATGTAGACACTCTACTATACAAGGCAATGCATGGACCCCTACTCATGCTTCAGTCATACTTTCTTTTCTATAATTACCTCTAAGTTTTGAATCCAAAAGATGTAACATGATACCTATATGCATACTACATTCAATTTGAATGCACAATGTAATGATCAATTGGAATTTTGAATTTTAAACATGAGCAATAATTAAAATACAATTTTATGATAGTATGAATGTAATAGCAGGATATATTTTATCATTTTCTGAATAAAAAATGTGGAAAATATGTACATGTATGCAATTGTTTGTGTGTATGATTTTTAGATTGCAAATGTGCAAATTTAGGGTAACAATTTTGGCGACCTCTGCTAGATGTCTGCCTGCTAGACATGAACTTAGTCCTTATCCCTAGGGTAGAGGAGGAATAATTTAGAAAACCATAGCAGCCTTATTTAAAAAGCAATGCAACCTAGACCTAGGACTCATGCAACCTAAGTAGGACCCGTGGAACGTAAGTAGGACCTGGTGCCAAGAAGGCACTTTATTGAAAAAGGACAACTAAATACTCCTAGTGGTTGACAAAACTTATTCAAAACAAACTAAGCTAAAAGTACTAACCCTCAAAGAAAAGATTGAGGAAGATATCATTGAATTGGATAGGCAAGATTTCTCCATCTATGGTAGACAACTAAAAAGCATTGTTCTCTTTACATTAAGTAGTGACAAAGGGGCCTAACCAAAAGTTATCAAATTTATCATGCTGTCCTGGTCTTCTCTTTAGTACATCCCATTTTAGAACTGGATCACCCTCCTTGAACTCTTTAGGAGTTTCCTTTTTGTCAAAAGTTCTCTTAGTCTAATTTTTCCTTAGCTCACTATTCCTCAAAGCTGTGCTCCTTTTCTCCTCTAGCTATAATAATTCATCATACCTAAACTTAAGAGGATCCTCCTATTCAAACAACAACATCTAATCAGCCAATTGCATGGCTGGAAACTCAGTAGAAATAGGTAACCTTGCTTCTTTACCATAAACCAATAAATAAGGTGAGCTTCCAGTAATTTTCTTTGGTGTAATTATATGCAACCACAGAGCTGCCTTTAGTTTGGTATGCCAATCCCTCTTGTTTTCTTGAAGAGTCCTTTTGATAATCCTTATCAGGTTCTTGTTAGTAGACTCAGAAAGACCATTACCCTGAGGGTAATAGTTAGATGATGTGTTTAAATATATTCCATTTTTAACAGCCCATTCTGTTATTCTAGAACCAACAAATGCCAATGCATTATCTGAAATAATTGAGCGAGGTACTCCAAACCTAGTTATAATGTCTTCATAAAAGCTGAGAACAACAGATCCGGTTGATTCCTTTAATGCAATGGCTTCAGTCCATCTTGTAAAGTAGTCCATGGTAGTTAAGATCCACTTGTGACCTGCACTGGAACTGGGGTTAATTGGACCTATGAAATCCACTCCCCACTTAATAAATGGTTGTTCAACAATGACATGCTTTATTGGTGATGCTACTAGCCTTTGTTTTCCTATAAATAATGTGCATTTTTGACATTTTCTTTCCCATGTGTGGGCATCCTTGAATAGATCAGGCCAATAATAGCCTCCCCTTAATATTTTCCATGTTGTAGTTGTAGAGTTGAAGTGCCCTCCACATGCTCCATCATGGAATTCAGATAACATTTTGTTTTGATCAACAATATCAATGCATTTTAACAACATTCCAGAATAGTCCTTTCTATAAAGCATACCATTTATAAAAAAAAATAAGGGACAGATTGCAATCTAAAATATCTCCTTTCGGATTTACTTAGATTAATTGGGTGTTGTCCAGTTTGTAGAAATCTACTCATATCATTCAACCGACTTGTTGGTTTATCATTAAGGACAAGAGTGTCCTATAGAAAAACAACCTCAATACTGCCTTCAACCCCTTGTTCTTCCTTCTTTGCCATCTGTACACACAAACCCCTGCCTTTAACCAGCTTGGTTACATGGATATGTCACTAGTACATTTGAGTCATTTTTTTGACAACTATGTGTCACAATTCTGACACCACTCTATCGGCCAAGCAACAGAGGTCGGTGTTGCAATTTTGGTGTCAGAACCACCGACGAATATTATGTCTATTGTTATTGTGACATTAATAACCATCACAATAAGCACTGGCTACACTATTTAGCATGTCATCGTTACACTTTAAGACTATTGCAATTATGACGGTTGTGTGATGCATATGTTGTACATGCGACGTCCAACTATCGACAATTTCTGACATCTAGCCGTTGCATGTATAGCTTTGGTGTCGGTCATTTTTTGGAATCCATCGTAATTGCGACGATATTCTATATTATTAAAAAAAATATAATGAGCTCAATATAATGCCAGTACTTTTAAATGTTCAATATAATGCCTAGAAATATAGGAATGGTATAGAGGCCTTGGCAAGTATGGTAGTTGATATTACTAGTTTGATTCCTTCAAATGAATTTGTAGTGGTAATAGCCATAATTACCCTTATCTGAATAATCTACCAGAAAGCTGCAAGATAAAGAACACCTCTTTTAGGACATTGATGCTTTTCATGACAAGAAGCAGATCACTTTGATAAATGGTTATATGCATGCAATTGAACCCCAGTCCGCTAAACATACTTATGAGAAATGTTGATGGCCTTTCTTCCATGTAGTCAATATCAACAAATTAGCATCTTGCTTGAATCCATGTTATAAAAATAGTATGTAGATTGCTGAGGTAAAGTTTGGAGAAGTAATCTTTTAGATATCAGAATCATCAATGAAGATGCAAAGTAAGAGAAGACTCAACATTACTATATCATGTAGGTTCAAGTTGAGAATTATATTTGCAACTGAACATGAATCTAAATTACCATTCTTCCTATAGTGTTATTTGGAGTAGGATTCAAAGTGGCTTTTAGGGTTAAGCTCTTGGTCATAAAATTGAGAAGTTTCAAATTTTCTATTTTCCAATGAGAAGTCAAGGAAATATGAGTTTAACCAACCTTCTAACAAATAAAGGGCATCATGTGCATTGTTTATGAGCTCACTGTTTGAGCATCACATGACCCTGTTATGAGCTATGTTTGTTATATACATATACATACATATATATGCATATATGTATATACATATATACATATACATATACATATACATGTATGATGTTATTATTGTTATTGTTGTCATTGCATGCTTGCTGCTGTTGTGCACCATATATTATTTTATATATACATTGTTTATTTCATTGAAATCGTGACTAGCTTGGCATTTGTAATGTATTTGTTGTTATTGGATCAATGGTGCCATTCTCTTAAAGTTGTAGATGCATTGAATCACCACTGTCATTCTCTTTTGATAGCATGCAATGTTTGATCTTTCTTTATTTGTTTTGCTGTTGATATTCACTATGTGGTACTCCCCGTTTTTGATCATTTCATGAGGAAATGTCTTGATGGCTCGTGGGCTGCAAGCTAGGGCATTATGCATTGTTTATGAGCTCACTATTTGGGCACCACATGACCCTGTTATGAGCTTAGTTTGTTATATATATATATATATATACATATATACATACATATATATACATATATGTATATACATATATACATATATATGTGTGATGTTATTGTTGTCAATGCATGCTTGCTGCTATTGTGCACCATATATTATTTTATATATACACTGTTTATTTCATTGAGACCATGACTAGCTTGGCATTTGTAATGTACTTGTTGTTATTGGATCAATGGTGCCATGCTGTTGAGGTTGTAGATGCATTGAATCACCACTGCCATTCTATTTTGATAGCATGCAGTGTTT
>MU225278.1:848261-860489 GCA_018584345.1 Thuja plicata | reverse complement strand
TATATATATATATATAGACACACACACACACACACACACACACACACATGGGTGATACCAAAATAGTGGGTTACACTTTTTTGCCTAAACGAACATTGAAGTCTACATTTTGAGAAAAACTTTCACATTCGGATGCATATTGTCGTTAAACTGTTTGAAATCGGAAGATGAAGTAAACTAGAGTCTTTAAAGATTTTTTGTCTAGATTCTAAATATATTTTTTTAATTTTTTTTTGAATTGATTTTAATGGTTTTGTTTTTCTCCCACTAAAACTGCTATGTTACTAAAAATGTCATTTTCAAAAAGGTACAATGACTTCGTACAACATAATTTTTTTTCTAAAATAGATATCAATGCACTTCTTTCAAATTTGGTTTTGTAACATCCATACACAGGGTATGCAATTGGTTTGATGACATTATCATGATTATTGCATATTTTATGAACGTTTTAAGTAGAGTCAACCGTAATTTTGACAT
Source organism: Thuja plicata (assembly GCA_018584345.1). Lineage (NCBI taxonomy): Eukaryota > Viridiplantae > Streptophyta > Pinopsida > Cupressales > Cupressaceae > Thuja > Thuja plicata. The sequence continues at coordinate 860,009 of MU225278.1, read as the reverse complement.
ACCTTGACTGCGTAGCTGATAACTTCTTGTGTATTTATCAAAATTAAATTTTTTTTTTTGATAGAAAGAAGACTCAAAGCCAGAGGGTACTGTTTTTTTTTCAAATTTTTTTTCTCTTTTGTACTATTTTTCATTGAATGTCAAACTTGGAGGTTTATATTCGATAAAAAACCTATATTCGATGCACGCCAATAAACATAGACCTAATTAATTCAAAAATTGTCAAATATATATTTGTTAGAAAGCTCATTCAGAGTACTTGTGCAATGCAAAAGGAAACCTCCCTATTCTTCCATTTGAGCCCCGCACTTGAGCCCCGAAGCCATGAAAACCATAGATTTTTGTTAGCCTTTGGAAATGGCCTCTATTCAGAGACTTTCGATAGAAACTAATTAGTTTTGATAGAAAGTACTTTCTATCAAAAGTAATTTCTTAGTTTAATGTCGGCATGGGTTGAAACCCACCAAAATATTAACTGCTTAGTTTTGATCAAAACTAGGCAAAAAAGGTAGTTTCGATCGAAATAATCAGGTACTTTCTATCGAAAGTAACCAACTAAATTTCCCACCTCGTGAATTTTGTGAAGAATTTCTTCCTTCGAAAAAGTGTAACCCACTATTGTGGTATCACCCACATATATACATATACATATATATGTATGATGTTATTTCTGTCATTGCATGCTTGTTGTTGTTGTGCACCGTATATTGTTTTATATATACACTATTTATTTCATTGAGACTGTGACTAACTTGGAATTTGTAATGTATTTGCTATTATTGGATCAATGGTGCCATGCTGTTGAGGTTGTAGATGCATTGAATCACCACTGCCATTCTATTTTAATAGCATGCAGTGTTTGATCTCTCTTTATTTGTTTTGTTGTTGATATTCAATGGTGCGATGCTGTTGAGGTTGTAGATGCATTGAATCACCATTGCCATTCTATTTTAATAGCATGCAGTGTTTGATCTCTCTTTCTTTGTTTTGTTGTTGATATTCACTATGTGGTACTCCCCGTTTATGATAATTTCATGAGGAAATGTCTTGATGGCTCATGGGCTACAAGCTAGGGCATCATGCATTGTTTATGAGCTCACTGTTTGAGCACCACATGACCCTCTTATGAGCTCAATTTTTGTATACATATACATATATATACATATATATATATATATATGTATATACATATATATATATATATATATATATATATACATATATGTATATACATATATACATATACATATATGTATGATGTTATTGTTGTCATTGCATGCTTGCTGATGTTGTGCACCATATATTGTTTTAAATATACACTATTTATTTCATTGAGATCGTGACTAGCTTGGCATTTGTAATGTATTTGCTATTATTGGATCAATAGTGCCATGTTGTTGAGGTTGTAGATGCATTGAATCACCACTGCTATTCTATTTTGATGGCCTTGCGTACGTAAAATATTGGTAAGGGGTGGCAAGATCAAGGAAGAACTAAAAAGTACAAGACCTAAGGGCTAGACCTAATGCCTCATTGGCTCATCATAGAAGGCCTTTCCTAGGTAACTTGCAGAGACATCATAGTTCGGGTTTAAATTTAAAACCAATCTTTTAAAGGATGGTATAATTGGTTACAGATCCCCTTTCTAGGGTAGAGTCCCCAGGCAGTGTCTCCATTGACTTCCACCCAATTAGGTGAACAAGGATGAGATTCTAATTACATTCTGTTGGTTGTATTCCTGGTTTTGGTTTGGTTACCCTAAAATTTTGTGATTCTCATGCTCTTTTCTTTCCTAGGTCAGAAGTATCTCATCCTCGTGTTTCCTTGTAACTTTTTCTGGGTCTTTAGGCCAAAATTCACATGAAAATGCAAAACCTCAAAACCCTAGGTCCTATTCTAAGCCAAAATGACAAGAAACCCTAAAATTTTCATTATGTTTCTATTTTGGCATTACCTTTTTGAGAAACTTAAGTCATGTGTCTTTTATCTTAGTCACCTAGTCGCTTGATCCTAACAACATACTCCTTTTTGTTTCGAGACTTGGTGATTAACTAGTGTTGGGATGTCTCTTAAGGACACAAAATATTCTTTATGTTTTATGAGACTTGGCAGAGCCCTTCAGTTGCGTAGTCTCCAAATAAAGAAGCACGTCAGCAATCAGCAGCAAGGCAAATTGTTAAGTCGCGGTGTCATATGAAAAAGCTAGCAGTTAGTAAATGTTTATGAGACTTAGCGATTGCTTCAGTCGTGTAGTCTCTGTATTGGCTTGCAGTTGACTAATATGCTAAATTTTTGTCATGTCGTCTCCAAGAAAATTGACAGTTAAGTGAAAGATGCCGAGACATTGCGACAAACCACATGTAGTTTGGAATATAAGACAGTCGGGTGGTCGCTGGATTAAAATGCTAAGTCAGTATTTATTCAGTGATTCAGAGACAAATGATTGAATGGGACAGGTGTCCATAATGAAAAAGATAATGGTTAGTCATGTGGTCTCCCAAAAGAATGAGGTCATTTGGCAGTTAAGAGACAAAGTATAAAGTGTTTTGTTGTCGCGTAGTCTCCAAATAATTTAAAGGTAAATTAAAGATTACTCAGCAACTTAATGGAGCCGTCGGATGCAAAGATGAAAAGAACAATAGTGGTGATGAAGTCTCTGATTAAAAGAGCTTAAAGGTAAAAGTGCTCGCAACTTGGAGATAGTTGTTTGTCGCGTAGTCTCTGAATTAAAACCAAAAGCCAATGTTTGTCGCGTAGTCTTTGAAAGAATTGTCAACTAACATTTATAATCAGCGATTGAGTGACCAAGGTTAGTCACGGGGTCTCGTAAATAAAAATAACATTCAGTGACTTGGAGATAACAGTAAAAGGTGAAGATAACCACTAGTTACGGAGTCTCTGAATAAGCTTTGAGTTAAGTGTTTCATCCAGTGACTTTGATTCTCACAGTCGCGTGATCACCAGAAGTGAACTATGGTTAGCCAAGCAAAAAAAGTAGCACAGTCGCTAGATCTCTAGAAAGATTAAGGGTTATGAAGTTGGGTCAGTGATAAGGAGATGCTTCACAGTCATGTGGTCGCTGAATCTAAAGATTCAAAAAAGGTGGCAGTTGCTGACGTGACAATGTGAAGGATTTGGTGTCCAATGAAAATCCAGAATATTGATTGTTGTATGAAAAGGGTAGCTGAGATGTTTGACAGATAACCAATCACATGAAGACATGTCACCTTCTTTAAATTTTATAAGGATTTTTCTGAAGATACACATATATGATTTTGTTTTCCTGTCACACTCATGAACTACAACTAGGTTTTCAATTAATTTCACAGCATGCTGAATTGAAAGCAGAATTGATGATTTTTCAAATGATGAGTTACATACTTAAAATAGTTACCATAAAGATTTGATTGAAGGCTCATTTTCAACTTATCTTGCATTCAAAATTATAGAGCGAAGAAGTGCTAGGTCTTCTATTTTTAGAAAGCAGAAATTGGTCAAGATGCAAAATACTCAGTTGATTATCAAGTCTTGAATTATTAAGACAGTGCACAGAGAAGAGTAGTGAATCCTAAAAGAAGATTTGTTTCAATATCAGTAAAAGAGAATATTGAAACAAAGCAAAAATGAGCAGAGCGGTCAGTGTGGCTTCAACCAGTGGGAGAAGTGATGAGGTTGATGATGATGCAAAGGGAAAAAGGAATTATTCTAATGAATTCCTAAAATTATTGCCAGGTTCCACACAGAACAAAAGGGCAAATACAAATGTGCTGACAGATGACTACTATGAGATCAGGGATGCAAACACTCCAGGATCAACAATTTTCAATAGATTTGTGCCTCCCCTTAAAGGAGAAGATGATCAAGTAAAGGCCTTAGAGGCCTGGAAGAGTGAGTTTGACAGTAGGATGCCCAGTAATGAGGCATTCATTTTAGGATCTGATTTGGATTTGGAAGGCTTCAATAAGATTTTGGATGAGGCTTTCAAAGCGGAGACTGACATCAATAAATTCCTAGAAGATGTTAAAAGCATCACCGATGTTAGGTGGGAAAGGCAAAAGGCATAGGTACATAGCACACAGAGCTTCAAGTGGCCTACAGAAGATCAAGTGACAGCATGGGACCTGATGACTAGGCCCAAGAAAAAAAGCCTATGGTGGAGGATGAGATCCTAGATGAAGAGTGAAGGGGAACACTTGGTGCCTGATCATTGAGCATAGGGAGGTTAGCTATTAATGAAGATGAGTGTAAGTTAGCCTGTAATGGCAGTCACTTAGTCTCACTATAAATACCAGAAGCTAGCCTGAACATTGTTAGACAAAGGTGCCAAATTCTAGAAAAGGACAAAGAGTATCAGATTTTATTCCCTATTTTTTTCCTTCCACTGCTTCTACATTCTTTTCTTTTGTCTCTTCTATAATTTTAGGGTTAGGTTCCTTAAACCATTCGAAGCTTTTTGCATCCTAAGATAAAGGATTCCAAGATGGTTAAGGACCTATATATAGACCAAAATTGTAAAAATCAGAAGAGATGAAATATATTGGAAAATCTAACTTTCTAGACTGGTGTCTGTATCTTCAAGCTTTTTAGCATTTTATGTATTAAAACAGTACCATATTAATAAAATACAGTGCAATTTTACTCTATTTCTATTGTTGTCTCTTTAATTGTTGTGTATGCTCTGTTATGTTTGAAGTTGTAAGGCAATTTTAAGCATTTTAGCTATTAGGTAGCTATCTAATCACTTGCAAGTTTCTTTCAAGGAAAGAACTAAGTTTTGTAAGTAGTTTTAGGGAGCATAACAATAGTTAAGGATTTGATATAATATCATAGAGGTGATAGGATAATTTGTAAGGAATTTTGATCTGAATTGTATGTAAGTTGTAAGGCATCTTACAATATTTTGTTTTTATGTATTTCTGTGAACTTCAAATTATTGAATCTATAAGCCCATAGCATAGGCACTGGTCTAGGAATTGATTTGATAATCTGTCATTATGCAAACATTCAAATACTATTCAAACCAATCATTTTAGAGTATTTTTTGTAGAATCAATTGTATTCCTAAGGGTTACAGTTGAAGTTTGTTGATTTCTTGAAGAGTAAATCAAATAGGTTATTCCTCCTAAATTCATAAGAGTTATAAAAGGAAATAAGAATGCAATTCCCTATTATGCTGCTATCTGTTATCATTAATATCTTGATTTGGATTGCGAAGATTTTTCTCAGAATAGTCATAGTCATCTATTTTGTTATATACATGTCCATTTAAAATAGAGCATTCAGCACATAAAGTACAATCCACTGTAAAGATATTGTTAAGACAGTAATCAGTCATAGGTAAAACCTACCTGAGTCAGTGGATCTCAAAAAAGAAGGAGGTGATAATAGGTATCCCCAGTGTTATCAAAACCTCATCAATTAGTGTTTTTCTCTTGCTTGAGTCAGAGTGTTAAAAGGCATTGGGAGTCATAGAGTTGTCTAAGTATTCAAGCATCCTTTAGAGGCCCTGCAAGTAAAAACCCTAACACATTCTACCTACAAATAAGTTATACGTAGATCTCCTCATAAGGTTACCTACCCAACAATTTATAACTACAATGGAGAACCAATTCTTGTAAGATATTAAGGTAATATCCATGATCCCAAACCTACAAGATTCATAATTGTATGAGAGGAGATACATATTACCTAGTTCTATAACCACTTATCTTAAAATCTAACATATTAGTATACCATGTATATAATTTAATCATATCATGCATTCCTTTAAAAATATACCTTTAAAATTAAGAGTAACTATAATAATTTTTTTATTACAACATCAAGACATAAACATCATTCATTTTCAAATAAGTTGCATATTAAATGAGAATAATTTATTTTTTAACTTTTTCTTTTTTTTCTAATTCTTTATAATCTTGCAGAGGCATATCCATCTTGGCATCGACATTTTTTTTTGACCGTGGACGTGATCTCATTGTCCTTTGCAAAGGTGGGCCCTCTACAATAACAAATAAAAGGGTTAAATTAAAAACACATTGTCATAATTAGGGTTAATTTAAAAACATATTATCATAATTGTTACAAGCATTTCAGTACTTTAAAAAACATAAACGTGAAGCTCTTTACCTTGTGCAACCACATCTTCTTGCTCAATGGCTTGAGCCTCAACACGCTCATCAGGAACCTCTACATTCTCTGCATCTACAATTATAATTATATTCTTCTTATCATGCCAAATTCAATTTAAAATGTTAACTTGTATTAATAAATCAATAATCAAAATTTGAATAGAAAATGTATACCTTGAGTTCTACAATGCACATCCAAATCGACGCCTCTGTCGACATGCTCGGATAGTGTTTCAAGATCGGAAAACTGCATTCCAATGTAAATAATTAGTGCATTTATCAACAATATATATATATATATATATATATATATATATACACACACACACACACACACACACACACAAGACAAATATTGAGAAATGTTAATCATTCAATTTAATACATATAAATATAATCACTTTAAAGTTTCAAATAAATATATAATCATTTTTTCCTTACTTAAAACAAATATATTCACTTTATGTTGGAACTTAACATCAAATAGAGTAATTGGTAAAGTATTTGAAACTTGTAATAAAAATCAATTGGCTTATTTACCTGTTTGACAAATCCACCAGAAGAACATTGCACACTCTTTGATCGAAATCGTTCAGCTACGACTGTATAGCCTTGTTTGTAGCCTACTTTCTTGTCCTCTTCTGAAATATTTTGTTAGAACTCCAAGGCCTACATTTTTATTGTATGTAGTGAATTTCATCCAAATAAAATTGATTAAAATTTATAAATATTTGCATATGGTTTCTCATTTACTATTACTTACAATTCGTGCAACAAGTTTTGAATATCCACCCGAGCCGAGCTTGTGTTGCCTGTGCTTTTTTTTTTCTTTCTTTTGTTGCCTTTGATGTGTCAGGCAACCTGTGTGATTTTTGAAATATGTTAGATCACATAAGTACAAAGAGTAAATAGTACATAATTTTATTATTAAGATTATCACATACCTCTTTCCTCGGGTGATACTATTTGTCCATCATGTCTTGCGCGTCTCTCAAGTGCATCCTTTTTAAGATTCTCCCACTCATTAATAGGAACATAGGGGGCCGCTCATAATGAGGGTTGCATTCTATTTGGGTCCTATAGTTGTCTATAATATACTTCAAAGTCAGCCCCGCTTTCTCAAGGAGCCTAAGTCTTTGAAAGGCGTTGGGTCCAAAAAGTGTTATCATAGAATCAATGAGTTTATCCTTTAACTCTTTATCTTGTGATTGCCACCTTTTAAGAAAAAAAACTGTTAGATTCATAAATGAAGTGAAGCTACTTTTTAATATACTTGATGAAAGGAATGAAAGGAAATCTAATCTAGCAATGAAATCAAAATATGATACCATGTGCGTATGGTCGGCCCGAAAATGCGCAAACATTCATCATTAAGTTTTTCATAAAATAGATTATTCCCTGCAAAATAATAACATGATTATTAGTTATTGCAAGGGACTACACATGGGGTTAGTGCATTACATTATGAATATAAGATTGTATAGTAAAATAAAGGATCAATCTTTGAAGTACTTGGAAGCTGGGCTACTCTCACGGGAAGTCCATCTTCAATGTTCATGAGAAATTGATCATAATTCTCTATTGTTCCCGTACATCTAACATGAGTACATCCAGGAATTTGGTCATCACCTCCTACATAAAATGAATCCTATATTAAAAAATTCCCCCTAAGAAAGAATAGTTCAAGTGAAATAAACACATGATAAATGAGAGAGAAAAAGATTAATCTACTTACCAGTAATAGGTGTTGCCAGGGCATCTAAGGCCAAGCTACATGTTGCTGACATTGCAGGTGGTAGTAGCTCTGTGGTTATGATCCCCGAAGTAGGTGGCGTAGTGAACATAGGATCAATAGTAGGTGCTAAAAAATAAGATTGTTAGAGCATAACATGAAAATATGGACAACCATGGACAAGATTGTTAGAGATATTAAATAAAAATATTGTTCGAGCAAAACACAAGTGGACGATAGAACATATGATCTACTTGAACCGCCTGAAGTATCTTCATCTGGGGCATGACCCTTAAATATTTTTAGCATCCTCTACAAAAATAACACATATGTATTTTAGTTAATGACATAAATAAAAGAGTATACTACAAAAACTATTATTGTACTTTTGTTATAATTAAAAACTACATTAATACTTACTGTATAAGTCTGAACACGGTGAGCCAACTCATCCTCTCTCATCATTATTTCAGGAGTCTGAGGTTGAATATTTTCCAATTGAGTTAACTCTATTGAAATTGCACAAAGGACCTTTTGCAATGCAACCACAGGATCGACATCTGATGAAAAATCAACAATGAATGGATCTTGCTCATCTTGTGGGTCCTCATGGACTACTTGTTCCTTTCCCTTTTTTAGATCAACACTCATTTGTGAGAACAATATTATTAGCACTTTATTTAAAAGCCATCCAAAATATTAGTGAATAATAAAACATAACAAAAAATTAACATTAACATTTTTCTTGTATGTGCTTTGTACAACAACAATGAGTTTTACCTGTCAGGAAGAAGAAGTCCCATGAGAACCATCATTACCGTGCATATTGTGTGGCTTTTGATCCATAGTATAGCCCTGTATTTCAAAAATTAAAAATTATTGAGACATGTTAAAAAATGTGTTCAATTAAAAGAAGAGATTTTTTTTTATTTTTAAATAATTTTAAATGGTGCATAGTGCGTACCACCTCGTCCATGATAGTGGGTTTAGATGTATCTATGTGATTCAAATTGTAATCGACAAGTAGCTTTTCGCCTCCACATATTGATTTGATTACACATAGAAATACATGATTTCCCTTGCGTACCTCAAATATGCAATTGGGTTGCTTCTTAGTTGACACAGGTCGTGTACTGTTTATAAAACCTACAATATTCCCTGATTCTTTTGGCCTTCCATAATGTATATAACTACTATTTTACTTTGTTCACTGACATTTTGTTGTATATAATTTGCTGCGAGTCCATACCTACACATACTTTTTTTATATCTAACAATCTGCATCCAACTGCTATAATCATAACAAGATCCGACATACTCCATCAATTTGACAACTTTGTTCTAAGAGACCTTTATGCCATCCATGGAAAATAGGCCCAAACCATGTATTGAAGATGGTGCTATGTGATATATCCTCTCTCTAACACAAAAATCAGTGTTTATTGAAGGAATTTCATCGGGGACCCATTGTTTTTGTAGATGATTGTACCTAAAGGGCACCTCAAAGTCTCCTTTTCTCTCATCATCATAAGAAAATGACCCCCCTTGAGCAAGGAAAAATTCCATGCATTTATTGAATTTCTTTCTGATCTTTTGACCTCGAGTCAATCTCCTTGATTTAGACATACTAGATGTCTCACTTTCTTCTTCCATTCCTACATTTTTCTCGCTCGAGGAAGACAAATTTGACAAATACCTATTCATTGGTACTTGCACTTCATGAAATGAGAGAGGTGGCAATGAGAGAGATATTTTACAAATGGTAAAAGACATTAATCTCTATGGTGTGTATTGACTTATACCTGACAATCCATGAGACTGTGTGGGATACTTGACAAAATATAATAGTTATATAATCAGACAAACATAGTTCACTCCATAGTTTTTATTACATCTTGTGAAGGACATTATACATTATTAAAATTATCTATTTATACTTTTAGAATTAGCTCACTCCATTGCAGGGAACAAAGAGAATCCCCTATGATTTAACATCATTGATGTGCAAGGAAATAGAAAATTATCAGAAGCAAATCCCATAAGATTGTATTTAGAGATTAAATACACTCTTTTAGAATGACATTTCTCTTAACAAAAGATCAAAGATATAAGTAGGACATATAAAACAAGGTGAATAAGATAGTTAATTAGATATTCATGATAAACCAAAAATGCCATTAATATGAAACCCTAAGAATATTAGTGGAAAAAGTGTAGATTTTAACCCAAAACAATCGTTAAAACATGCCAAACATCTGGCATAATTGTACATTAATTTCATCCATGTCATTGATATTCTTCTTCATCCATCTCATCATCAAGATCATCATTGTCGACAACATCATCACCACCACTATCGTCATCGTCTTCACCATCGTCATCATCATCATCATCTTCATCATCATCATCATCATCATCATCATCATCATCATCATCATCGTCATCGTCATTGTCATCATCCTCCTCATCATCATCATGATCAGTAGCAACATAATCATCATCTTCTTCTTCATATTCTTCTTCGACTAACTCTTGATCGTGATCATCATCTACATCATCATCCACTTCTTCCTCTTCCTTGGTATCTTCTTCTTCCATCACATTATAATTTATCGGTCTTCCTCTTGGATCATGTCTAACAACAAATAACCAACCTGGTTTATGTGGAACCTCCATGTAAAATACCTGCTCACATTGGCTTGGAAGAACATAGGGCTCTTCCCCAACTGGCTCAAACAACCTTGTATTAATCATTGGAAATCCACTATCATGTTCAATAACAATTCTATCAGGATCATTTTAATTGAGATGTAGTTTGTACCATTTCACGATGAAGAGAACTAATTTGAAGCAATTAAAGTCACATTCTAGTATATCAACCAAAATACCATAGTATCAATTTTATGACTCTCGAGGATGTAAGTCATTTCTAGATGAAATATTGGTCACCTGGAAGACTGCACTGATCCTAGAATCACAAGTTCTCTTCATGTCATCCAAATTTTTTATGAGAAATTTATAACCATTGCATAACATAGCCTTGTGGTGTTTCACCTACATTAATGTCAAACATGTATAAATTATTGCATCACAAGTTAAAAAACATACGGCTGATTAACAAATTTATAAGTACCTGGTGATCTCTTAAACCATATGCTAAATCTATTTCCTTTTGTGTAACATTAGGATCTCCATTACGATGAGCTTTTATCACCAATGAAGACATAGATTCCCATTTTAATCTATGACCATAATATTGACATCATTCAATCAAGACCATCATCCAATCTTGATTGTTTGCAATAAACAAATGTATTGCATCCCACTCTTTAGCAACTGTACAAAAGTAAATAGATGATCAGTTACAACAGATTTATTTTGAAGATTAAGAATTAATTAACTACAATAACATCTCATAATTTATTAGCTTTTAGTTTCCTAAATCTATCGCTGCCCACCAAGTACTCCCCTTCAAATTTTTTAATGGAGTCGAGATCCCAAATGCAATCTATATGGGATTTTGCTATAAGATTTGGAAGATATTGAGTAACGTACACCATCATCTAGTATACCATATATCCTTCAACCATAGAACCCCTGAGACATGCTCTATGTCATACCAAACCCTTCAAAAATTTCAATTGTCTCTCAACCATCCACATTGACCTAGCATGTATAGGTACACACAATTCAATCTCCTTAACTTGGTGTATGAGGTAGTGTTCTTGTGCATTGAAAAAGGTTGAAGGTAAACACTATTGCATTTCACACATTAGGTGAGGAATTCTTTTCTTCCAATATTTTATATCTTCTTTATGGATTTCTTTAGATGACAACCACCTACAAGGGATTGAAGACACAAAAATATATAAATACAAGACTTTA
>MU225278.1:822544-842303 GCA_018584345.1 Thuja plicata | reverse complement strand
TATATATATATATATATATATATATATATATATATATATATATATATATATATACATATATACATACATATATACACATGTATATGTATATACATATATACATATATATGTATGATGTTATTTCTGTCATTGCATACAACTTGCTATTGTTGTATACCATATATTTATTTATATATACACTATTTATTTCATTGAGACCGTGACTAGCTTGGCATTTGTAATGTATTTTCTGTTATTGGATCAATGGTGCCATGTTGTTGAGGTTGTAGACGCATTGAATCACCACTACCATTCTATTTTGATAGCTATGCTCAGGAACTATGTTATAAAATTTCAAGGCATGAAATTTTATAACTGTACATATATTTTATGAGTATGAACATAAATAATATGGGTAGTAGACATTGCGTGATGTGATGAATTTTTGACCAGGCTATGAATCCAGTGTGCCCCTGTGTGATCTAGAACCTGCAAAGAAAAGAGAGATGGGGGTTACATCAAAAATATCTAAGCAATGAATGACATCCTATTACTACTGATCCTCATCCACAATTATGCATGTGCATAGTCAAGCCATACACTTCTAAAATAAAAATGGGGAGTACCACATAGTGAATATCAACAGAAAAACAAATAAAGAGAGATCAAACACTTCACACAATGCCTTGAAGGTAATAGAAACAATGCCCTAGCTCTCAAAGCTCACATGTCATCAAGCATTCCAAATGCAAAGATGTAAACAAATGCTAGTATTAAATAGTGAGCTCATAAACAATGCATGATGCCCTAGCTTGTAGCCCGTGAGACATCAAGACATTTCCTCATGAAATGATTATAAATGGGGAGTACCACATAGTGAATATCAACAACAAAACAAATAAAGAGAGATCAAACACTTCACACAATGCCTTGAAGGTAATAGCAACGATGACCTAGCTCTTAAAGCTCACGGGTCATCAAGCATTCCATATAAAAAGATGTAAACAATGCTAGTATTAAATAGTGAGCTAATAAACAATGTATGATGCCCTATCCTGTAGCCCATGAGCCATCAAGGCATTTCGTCATGAAATGATCATAAATGGGGAGTACCACATAGTAAATATCAACAACAAAAAAAACAAATAGAGATCAAACACTTCACACAGTGCTAGCTTGAAGGTAATAGAAATGGTGCCCTAGCTCTCAAAGCTCATGGGTCAGCAAGCATTCCAAATGCAAAGATGTACAATTACATTATTAACATTCATATTGTGCCTTTAAATCAACATATGCCATCAAAATGAAATTGAGTTAATGAGAAGACAAAGCCCGAATGCCTACCTCAAGTTGTGGCTTCCATATACCAAGATGCCAATCAACTTCCACAGTATGCCCTCTTCGCACACAATGGTATGCAATCACGCTAAATTATAAATGCGCCTTTCTTATTCTTTTTTTTTTGTTTATAATCATGTGGGTGTCACAATTACGACTGTACCATTGCTATTATGACAACGTCAGGGACACTTGGAAAAAGTACAGAAAAATCACATACAAATGGTGGTGTCATCACAAATTGGGGTCAAAATTCAACCCCAAATGTTGTAGTGTGTATATCATATTCCATAAATTTTGTGATCCAACTTGCCCTCTTTTCATTTACATCCTTATTTAATAGAAAATCTTTGATGCTAGGGTGAGCAACCATAAGGTGAATTATGTTCCTAGAAACAAGATGTTTGAATTTCTTTAAGGACTTGATAACAACAAGTACATACTTTTCTTCAAAATTGTACCTTTGTTCATAATCATCCATTCTTTTGCTGAAAAAAGATACAGGCGGCTCCAATTTGTCATCATTTTTCTACACCAACATAGCTAAAATAGTATCATAGCCTCCAAAAGCATATAGAATAAAATCTTTAGTAAAATCAGGATTAGCTAAGGTAGGAGCTGATGACAAGGCTTGTTTAATATGCTCAAAACTAGACTTTCCTTCCTTTGTCCAGTTTAAAGTTACATTCTTCTTCAACATTGTAGTCAAGGGCTTTAGCAATTCAGCAATGTCTGGAATAAAGCGCCTAACAAAGTTAATTCTACCAATAAAACTTTGCAGCCCTTTTTTTATGTTTTGGTAATGAAAGATCCAAAACTGCATGGATTCTTTCAGGGTCTATTATTGTACCCTCTTTTGATACTTGGTAGCCTAGGAGCTTACCTTCATGAACTGCAAAAAATGACTTTTTGGGATTGAGAGAGATTCCAAAATCTTTGCATCTTTGAAGTACTTGCCTCAAATGTCCTATATGTTGATCTGCAACTTTATTGTAAATGGTAACATCATCCAAATAATCAAGAACAAACTTATACATTAGATTTTTAAAGGCCATGTCCATAACCTTTTGGAATGTGGCTCCTGCATTTGATAAACCAAATGGCATTCTCCTATATGCCATTGTTCCCCATTTAGTAGTAAAAGCAATTTTAAATTGATCTTCATCTCTTACTAGTACTTGGTTATATCCAGAATAACCATCAAGAAGAGAGAATATTTCAAAACTAGAGACATATTGTAAGATTTGTTCCATGGATGGAAGAGGGTGTCTATCTTTTAGATATGCCCTATTGAGGTCTCTAAAGTCTACACATAATCTAATCTCTCCATTTTTCTTCCTCACAGGAAGTAGATTTGAAACCCAAGATGTATGCTTGATTGGAAAAATTATACCACTATCTAGCAATTTATTGAGCTCTTTGAGCATCAAGGGCTCTAACTTTGGGTTAATTAGCCTTTTCCTTTGCCTGATTGGCCTTGAATTGGGTTCTAACTCAATGGTGTGTTGGGTTAATTGAGGGTCAAACCCTTTTAAATCAGAATAATCCCATGCAAACACATCATTGAATTCTTTAAATAAAGCAATAAGTAGTACCTTCTCTTGAGGGGAGTTGACTTTGCCAACCTTTAAGTACATATCTCTGAAAATTTCCAGCTCCTCATAGTGATCCTCTTTGATCAACATTCTGGTTTTATTCCTTTTAAACTAATCATCAAAGTTAAAGAGGGACTCCAAGCTAACTAGTCCTTTAGGCAGCTTATTGGACTTCAACTGTATGATTTGGTCCTCAAATTGTTGTTTTATCTTTCTATCCTTGGAAGCTACAAAGCCATTTGTATCCATCATAAATCTTAATATCTACTCATCAATATTGAAAACCTGCCAATTAAGGTCATTATTTGGGATAGATGGCCTAACAACAATCTAAATATGGGATTGATCAGAATTTACACCTTTATTTTCATAAATAATAACTTGAGCACCAATGGCAGCTAACCTATCAACATGCTGGTTTTTACTTCTTGGTACAAAAATTAGATTGAATGCATCAAAATTAGATAGAATATCTGATTCTCTAGATTTGTATAACTTCAAGAAATAATTTTTTACAACATTTAATCCTCTCACCTAGTTGACCACCAATTCACTATCTCCAAATTCTCTTAAAGATTTAATATTTCTCTTTCTTGCCCACTCCAATCCCTGAATTAGACTCTCATATTCAGCCACATTGTTAGAAGAAGGAAATAATAATATAATTGCAGCATAATATTTGTCACCATCTAGAGACACAAGCATAACCCTTGTACTATCTCCACCCTTGTTCTTAGTTCCATCAAAATAAAGATCCCAAAGTTGATTAGGCTGTTCTGAATCAACGCTTTGAGATTTTGTCAAATTAGGAATAATTGAATCAGATTCTGCAATCATGTAATTACCAAATCCAGCATCATGAAAAACATTATCTTGGGTGTTAAAAGCATCACCAGCTGCCCATTCATCCATTAAAATATCAGGGATGCCTTCAATATGAGTATCAAAGGCTAGATGATCTTTGAGATCATCATCATCTATGATCACACAACTAGCATTTAGGGAACTTGGAATATAAGGCTCAATGTGATCCTTGGTCAACAATTCTGATTTTATGGCCACCTTAGCACCATATCTGGTTCTAAACAGCATATGAGACCAATCAGATGAGAAATATCCTCCTATTTTTGTAGTAAAGTCTCTAGATAAAGACATGGAAAAATAGAAAGGTAGATATATAACATAGATATCCTGAAAAATAGAGAAATTGGGACAAGCATGCAGGGTCAAACTTGTATTTTTAAAAACACCTAGAGTATGAACTAATGAACCATCTAACTAAATTAGTCCTTTATCAAGAGTTTCATACTTCAAGTCAAGCAGATCTTCAATCTTTTTAGGCATTACTGTGCTGGTTGCACCACTATCAACCATACAATTATGCACTAATTTATCCCCCATTATCAAGGACACATAAAAAAGGAGGTGGCTTAACATTTCAAAATTTCTTACCATCCTTTATTTCTATCCCTTGCACATCTACAAGCCTTGAATTAGCCAAAACAGTCCTTGAAGGCTACTTTAAGGCTTGCTATGAACTTGTTGTCCCTTTAGACAACTCTTCCTTCAATAAATCCACTTGCCTTGGAATGGCTAATGAATCCCACATAGAAATAGAAACATCCATCTTCTTCATATTATCAACAATATTATAGGGAACAACAAACTGTACCTTTTGAGGTGATTTACCAATGGTCTGATCCGCCTGCGTCAGATGTTGTTGTTCTTTGTTCGCAAGAGTGGAGCGATCTTTTAGGATAGAAATAGGAGGAATGCGTGGTGATTGAGTTATGACAGAAATCTTAACAGCTGACTACTCTGACTCTAGATCTCTCTTCTTGGCTCTTGTGTTTGCTGATACAGGTGAATCATTACTCACTCCATAGAACTCTTCATCTCGCCAATTCAGGAATGGAGCATCTAGAGTAGTTAGGTCTGAATATTGTTGAGTATCCTCAATGGACGCAGTGTGTTGTGAATCAATCACACTTTGAACCATTAGGGCTTGATTAAGCACTCCATTAGTGCACTTAGACTGATTGTGGGGTTGCCGACAAGGATAGCACCATTCATAATTAGCAGCAAGGTTATTTTGGTTAGGAACAATATCCCTAACAGTATTAAGAGGTGTTGGATTATAAGGTCTATAAGGCCTTTGGTTCCAATTTTGCCTATCGGTATTGCTATTTCCTTGGTATTGTTGCTTGTTGCCTTGGTAGATGGGCTAATTAGGCTGCTGAGATGAAGAACTAGAAAACTAGTTTTGTGTATGGGCTATTGGATTCCCTTGAGCTTGCTACCTTTCAAAGTTTACCAACTCATTTCTAAAGGTTTGTAATAAGCTCTCTATCTTTTGTTGGTTGTCTTTTATGCTTTTCAATTCATTAGAATGGGTAGTGGGCATTATCTCTTCATTTTTTATAAGATTGTAATGGAGCCAAAGGCAGGGTAATCAATGACATATTGGATTGGATGCTAAGAAAGAAAGACAAAGGTGACCTAGGATCTATCTTCCCTGCCTGAATAAGGCTATTCTCTTCCCTAATTTAAATATCAAAAGCTTGAGGTAAAGAATTTACCCCCATAGATTGGATCATAACTAAAATATCACTATTCAGGCTTTTGAGGAAGTACAAAAATGCATATTTATTAGAGGGTCTTATTGTGGTAGGAATCCTATTCTGAGTCATTTGAAACCAGAGATTTAAATCACTCATCTCTTCTTGTGGAGCCCTTTTAATAGTAGTTAGTTGTTCCACCAAAGAAAGTCAGATTTATCTTCAAAAAATTTAGACAACTCCTCACCTAATGCATCCCATGTAGCAATTGATCCAACTCAGAAAGTTTGGAACCAAACCAATGCTTTTCCCTTCAATGATGTAGCCAATAGCCTCAAAGTTACATCCTCCTCTATGATATGATGCAAAATGCAAAGAGAAGCAACATATCTGATGTTCTCAATGGTTGTTGTGTGTCCTTCTCCCATGAAAGATGGCAGTCCTTTCAAGGTTGCCAATGGTATGTTGTTGTGATTTGCAATCCTCAAAGGGCTGCCTTGATCAAATGGAACAAAAGCAATCTTCTATCCATTCTTGGTGCTACTACACTATAATTTGAAGATGCTGGTTGTCCTTCTTCTACTGGTTGTTCAAGAACAAATTGAAATTGAAGCACTTGGAGGACTTTCTGAAGATTCTTGATCTGAATTAGGTAAATCAGTGTAGTAAGTGGGAGGATCTGAACTTCTCTCAGATTTTCTTTGCCTTCATCTTCTTGTATTCCTACCCCTTGCTATAAGCTGGAAGGAGAGCTCTTTTGAACCTCTAGGCTCTCTCTACAAAGTTCTGCCTCTCTGGGTATGTCATAGCTGCAAATACTCAAACTCTTTTCCGCTCCTTGTTTGGATTTTGTTCATGTATCACAAGGTGTCCCACCGGGCATGCCAAAAACTATTAAGGCCAAAAAATACCGCCCTAACTTAGGCATTAGGGCACACTAATATTTCATGGTAACAATGGAAACCTTCTTGAGTTGTGTGTGGACTATGAATAAGAAGGAATCTCCAAATTCTAGGCCGGTTCCTATTGGCTTTGGGGTATCACTAATTTACTCCTCTCTTCTAGTTTTTGGAAGGAAAGGGAGAAATTTTAACTAAAACTGAAATGAATAAAACTTGAAAGGTGATACACCAAATAGGATTCAGATTTCTTAAAAAAGTTCAAACTAACATTCACTTGACATACCCTAATGATTTCTGCAAAATCACTCACTATCTAGTACATAGGCTAACTTGGAAATCACTACTAGGGATCTCACCACAAATAGTAATACTCCTGTCAACAGACATGTAGATTCTACAAGAGGTTATATTCTACAACCTAGAATAGGAATCAAGACGATTCACTAATCTATGTTATAGATACACTACTCTTTAATGCAGAAAATTGAATAGGATTGATAAAAAAGACCATAACAAGGTGTATGAATAATGGGCCAACTTTATTTTTATCAAAATATGTGGATAGTTACATGAATGAGTTTTAGAATAATGGCAAGGAATACATGCACCCTCTTGCACAAAATCGATACCCAAAATGAACTAAATGGATACAAAATGCATAAAAAAGGCTGTAGGAACAAAATAGTTCACTAAAAGCTCTTCTCTCCAAATTCTGAACCCCTACCCTCAAAGAAAAAGTTTAGCTATATAGCCCATGAAGCCAATTTTGAAAATCACTCCTCCCTCCAAAATCCCGTCCAAAATAGCAAGTTACTAATCTTAAGGCTTAATTAGTGCCTCAAATTAAGCCCTAAATATAGCCCCTCCAAAGTTGGACTCTAAAGATTTACATCTTTCACAAAATGTACCAACTTATTAAGAAATACATTACATAACCCATCAAAACCTACCCCAAAAACATAAATCCCAATTATATGACATACAACCCTTAACCCATGGCAAAGCTGACACCATAGTTTAACAACCCTTAACCCATGACAAAGCCAAAACCATAGTCAACAACCCTAACTCCATATGCAATAAACCTGATCCATAGTCAAGCTCACTTGGCCTAACTTGATCACAGCTCATGATCTACATGACAATACCCACTAAGAAATATCTCACTTTCTTTGTGGAACCTTGGGGTACTTTCGTGGTACTGCAAACTGACAGGGCATGAAATTCCATTGTTAGTGGACTTGAAAGTTTTTGCAAAAACATTGCATAATGTTTTTGGCATCTCATTTGCATTCGGTTTTGGAGGTAAAGTTTAGTGTTTTTCACTGTGCCACCATGCTTTTGGTTTGAATCTGGAACTTGATGCCATGATATATGGCACTGTATCTACAACTTGGATCTTGCTAAGAAGCTTGGGCTTCTTGCTGTGAACTTGGGCTTTTTGTGAGTTACAACACTATATGCCATAACACATGGCATTTTCTGTGGATGTTTTCTTTGAATTTTTGCTGGGGTTTCAACAAACTATATTGAACTTGAGTAATGACTCAAGATTCTAAGAGCTCGGGATCTTTGTGTTGCATTGTAGTTTAGTCCTGCATGCCGACACATGGCGTCATCTCTGCATTTGTTCATTTTGAATCTTGCTGGAGTTTGGGCATCTAGCTCGAATTGAAATGATGGAGATCTTGGGCTATCGATAGACTATGAGTCTTGACCACGGCTTTCACTGGGTTGTAATTTAAAGAGCTCGGGCTCTTGATGTAACTTATGTAGCTTCTTCCAAACATTAAGCCATGATACATGGAACCTTCTCTGCATTTGGAACTCGACTTCCCCATTTGTGAGTTTGGAACCCGTAACACATGGCACTGTGTATGCATTTTGGACTCCACCATGCTCGACATGTGTAACACCAGATAAGTAACTCTTTCATTCATTCTCTGCAGATTTACTTGAAGTAGATGTTTATTGAAGTTGACAAGCTGTGATCTTTTGTACACTAGTTAATATCTCAGTTTTAAATGACTCCATCTTTCTGCGTTTTTAAAGTTCATCTTTTCGGCATAAAATATAGGTTTACATTTACTTCATGGCATGTTGAACTTGTGTTTTTTACTTTGAGTTCCACCATGTAGCTTTACTTTGTAGAATGAAAACCCATGTTTACCTTGAGTTCTATTCTGTAGACAACCATATGTTACTGCTCTTCATTATTGTACACTATGTGTTGGTTGAATGGCAACAAAAAATAGATACCCACATGGCTCTTTTGTGTTATTCTTGATGTGAACTTTTAAAAAACACATGCAAGATGTCATTGTTTTGGTTGAGAGATGAACTCCAGATGTAAACTTAAGAACACCCACAATATTTCCATTCTGTTATTGAGAAATGCACTCCATTTATTATTCTCCTTAGAAGTATGACAATATTGTCATAAAACAAAACATAATTTCTTTTTGTTGAAGCCATAGACATTTCTTTAAGTTGAGAAAACATTTATGTGTTTGATCTGGATAAAATGTAACTTATGTTTGATAGTTACTTCATTCAATGTTTTCTTTGAAGCCCGACAGTAATGTCTTTTGAAACATGACCATACTGTCATAAAACATGAAACACTTTCACACTGTTGAGGCCAAGAGCATTTTTCTAAACTAAACACATTATATTTTTGATTTGCAACATAATGTAGCTTGTGCTTTTGTCTAAACTCTTTACTTGTCTAAACATTTTTGAAATATGCAGTCTCTGTGAAAGAAATAGTGTATAAATACACTATTTATTTAATTTTATATAGATCATTACCCATGGGGTTCAAGTAGGGGCTCGTGACTTGCATGGGAAATATTCATAACAAGGAAAATCATCCCAAACATGCACAACTCATTTCTCGTATGTAATGCCTTATGTGAGGTTCGAGCACGGGCTCATGACACTCACTGAATTTCTTTTATCATCTGCATTTAGTTAATCTTTAATCACCTAGTGCACACAAATCACCAATCAACCTATTAGGTCAACAAACAAAATGAGCCAATTAATGTTTGTGTGTGAGTTTCATATGAGATGACACTTATGCATGAATGTTGGTTGTTTTTTTTGGTATTTGTTAACCTAACATGCTGATGTCAAACTGAAAAAAGGTTTCTCAGATTCAAGGCCTAATTCCCTTTGATTTAGATTCTTTTGGTTCTACAAATAGCTATACTTTGAAAATATAGACTAATAACTATATGCAATAAAAGGTTTCATAAATATATGTCCCTTTGATATTCTTTATTTAGTTGATGTTGAGGTATATCTTGCTGTTGTATTGATGTTATTGGTAAATGTTCAGCTTTGAAATACTTCTTGATTCATGTTGTTTTGGTTCATGTATTGCTTAGATCTAATTGGATCTAACATCTCTTTTCTTCCATGATGCAGGACAGGACCCTAGACTTAATATGCAGAGTTGACTCAAGGATGGATAGAAGACACCATGAAGATTGGACAGATGAAGACAACCAGCACCAAATGCAAACACTCTACTATACAAGGAAATTCATGGACCCCTACTCATGCTTCAATCATACTTTATTTTATGTAATTACCTCTAAGTTTTGAATCCAAAAGATGTAACATGATACCTATATGCATACTACATTCAGTTTGAATGCTCAATGTAATGATCAATTGGAATTTTGAATTTTTAACATGATCAATACTTAGAATAGAATTTTATGATCATATGAATGTAATACAAAGATATATTTTATCATTTTCTAAATAAAAAATGTGGAAAATATGTACATTTATGCAATTTTTTGTGTGTATGATTGTTAGATTGCAAATGTGAAAATTTAGGGTAACAAATACATTTAGCCCCCACTTTAGCAAGAGTATGGACTCGATGCAAACTCTTGGTAAATGAGATTGTAAAGAAAAGATAATATTATTAAAATCAAAGGGATAAAATAATCCTCAATCCCTAGGAACTCAAGTCTTTGTCACCCCAAGATTACAATAAGAGAGACATTACCAGTCAAAGAAAAAGAGAGAGAGGGTGTGATTACCTCACTAATGTAGCACTAGTCTTGCTATTCTTGAGACCTCTTCTATGGTGTCCTAGGTCACTCTATGACCTACTAGGGTTCTTTCAATAACCCTAGGCCCCTTAGGTATATTATCACAAGATCCTAACTCCTTCAACTAGTGGACACCATTTTGTAGAACAAAATGCTTCAAAATTTTCTCCTACACCCCAAATGGTCTTTCTTGTTTCTTTGGCCTAAAAGGCTGAAATTGATCCAAATTGATCAATGCTCAATCCATATAGAGGATCAGGGTATCCAAGGTGTCCATAAGACCCTTTCCAACACTTGCAAACACACTTCATATCAAAACACCAATCGAGTTCCAAGAACCCACTCAATTGCTTCCAAAATAGGGCTATAAGCAATTAGCCCTATTTGGTCACTTTTTTTGCATTATCTTGAAAAAAATATCAACAAGTGCCCTAATAGGTTTAGGATCCAAACACCCTTTATAGAGACACTAGATATTTTCTAGGTCTAGGGCTCTCAAGCTATCCGTATAGCTTTGCATATAAACAAGGCTAGAAATCAGGGTTTTGAGGGTTTCAAAACTGGTTTGAATGAATCTTCTTTCTTACTATCCAAGAAACATCACCAATTATTTGCACTCACTTTGGGGATCACAAAAAACTCCACCCTAACCCTCTACAAGCTTTTATTGAACCTATGAATTCTTTCAATCCACCAAAATTGCTCTGTGACTAATAGTGATCACTAGCCATGCCACACTGGCTCGCCTTTGGCATCAACTTATAAATGGCTGCCATCACTTCTTGGGACCCTCCTATACTATACACAATGTACATGGCTTCTACTCTCATAATCCAAAGACCCATTCCAATGCTATGGTGGAAAATGGAGTTAAGACCCCATTTGTTCACAATGCCCAGTTCAGGACAGCGACAGTGCTGGAAACAAAATAATTTAAACAAGAAACTAAAAATATGTAATAAAAAAAAATACCACCACAAAAAATATTATATCAACCTAAATTAGACAAAATAATTTTCATAGAATTGGATTCAATCCATTAAACTATCAGATCACCGCAAATCACCTTAACAGTCACTGTTATTAACAAATACAGTCTGTACACAAAATGTCTCAAACTTTCCAACCCTTCACACATCTTGAGGATGGTCATATATAGTTGAACCCCACTCTAATTCATCAGTTTCAGATAGTTATCTAACCATTTCCACCGAAGATGCAATCTTTTCATAAAAGTTGTCAATGTTGTCAATGACAATATTGACAACTTTTCGCAACTTTTGAGTTTGGTCTCCAAGCTTTGTCTAACCATGCCCAAACTTGTCCAACCCACTAAATATGATGAAAAAATCTCAAATAGGACCTCTATTCCCTTTTTTGGCTCATTTTTCCACAAAATTCTAAAAACACCTAATTGGACCTAAATGGGCCTAAAGATCACTAAGGACCTAATAAGACACATCCTCCTAAAAAAACTCCACACACTAGGAAAATTGGTCCCTTTATTCACCTAGTGGTTTGGATAGAACCACTAAAATCCAAAACAAAGAAGGATCAAACCCTAGGTTATAATTTAACAACTAGCCTACATAGGTGCTCCAACACCATACTCCCCCAAAAGGAAACACTATGTCACTCATGTGGACAAAATATCCTCTGAGATGCCCACCTTCTTGAAGTATTATTTTGAAATCCATGAAGCCTCTGACTCTAGTCTATCCTTCCATTGAATAAAATTCTCCATGTAAACTTTGTGTCTAGTGGTCTTCTTAACCCGGGAGTCTAGAACTTTGTCAGCCACCATCTAAAACTTTGGAGGTAAGACAAAAACCTCCACATCATTACTAACCCCCTGATTGTTAGGAGTGATCTCATCCATCTACCCTCTAAACTATATCAAGTCTTGGACATTAAAGACTGGAGATATGCTCAAGTCTGATGGTAAGGCCACCTTATATGCATTAGCTCCATATTTTTCCAAGAACTTGCAAGGTCCCACCCCTTTCATCTGAAGCTTGTTAGGGACACCCTTCTATAGCATGGACTTATTCAATTGGACCATGACATAGTCACCCACTTCAAACTGAACATCCCTTCTCTTCTCATCAACTTCACCTCTACCATGAAAGAGATACAAGACTAGGTGAAGAAGCATGGACACACTTCAAACTTTGGCTTTCAACTTATGTTGATTGTCTTGGATCTGCTTCTTCACCTGGTCTTATATCTCTTTCATGGTAGAGGTGAAGTCCTCTGCATGGCCACTTATTTACTCCATGCCACCAAGTTCTCTGAGCTCACAAACACCCATAGGATGCATGCCATAAACAACCTCGAATGGGCTCTTTCTTGTCATCCTATTCTTGCTATCATTGTAAGAATATTCTTCTTGGGGAATGACTACATCCCATGTCTTCCCATACTCCTTAGTTAGGCACCTCAATAGGTTACCCAACACCCTATTTACCACCTCAGTTTGGTCATCAGTCTGAGGGTGGTAAGCTGAACCAAAAGATAGGTTAGTCCCCAATCTTGTCCACAAAGTTCACCAAAAATGGCTCATAAATTTCCCATCTCTATTAGAGACTATGCTAAAAGGAAGACCATGAATCCTTACAATTTCTTTGAAAAATAAATAAGCTATGTGGCTATCATCATTAGTAGTTTTCATGGGATGAAGTGCCCCATTTTACTAAATCTATCAACAACTACATAAATGCTATCATACCCCTATTTATTTTTGAGTAAGCCCACAATAAAATCCATACTCACACACTATCATGGCCTATTAGGGAGTGTTAGAGGCTGGTACAACCCTGCATTACTCATTCCTCCTTTAGCCTCCATGCAAACAACACACTGCTCCACATACTTGGTGACATCTTTCACCAAATTTTTCCAATGGTAGAATCTTTAGACCAATTCCAAGGTCTTATCCTTACCAAAATGACCACTTAGAGAACCATTATGTTTCTCTTGTATGAGGTTCATCCTCATTGACCCCTTGGGTACACACAACTAATTTCCCTTGAACAACAATCCATTCTGTAAAGTGAAATCAGAGAACTTGCTATGAAAATGATTCTCAAAATCAACACATACCTTTCACCAAAATCCTCATCTGATTTGTATAGATCTCTGAAAATTTCAATCTTGATGCTATTCAAATGGACTTCTTGCACTGTCAACAATCTCCTACTTAAGGTATCTACCACCGTATTAAGTTGACTCTTCTTGTACTTGATAGTAAAAGTGAATGCCTACAAGTACTCCATCCACTTCAAATGTACGTTGCTTAACTTTTCTTGAGTGTTGATGTAACTAAGAGCTTGATTGTCAGTAAATACTACAAACTCTTTAGGCAATAGATAGTGTCTCCATTTTCTCAAAGATTGGACTAAGGCATATATTTCTAAATCATAAGAAGAATACTTCTTCTTAGCCTCATTCAGTTTCTCACTAAAGAAGGCAATAGGCCTACCTTTTTGACTCAATACCCCTCCTACTGCTAACCCACAAGCATCACATTTAGTAGTAAACAACTTCTCAAAGCTTGGAAATTGTAGGATTGGCTGAGTAGCCACTTGTTTCTTCAACAAATCAAATGCTTTCTCTGCTTCTACTGTCCATATGAACTTAGTTTTGACCCCTCCCTTAATAGTATCCATTAATGGAGCACATATCCCTCTAAATTTTCTAATAATATTTCTATAAATTTGTGCAAGGCCATGAAAAATCCTTACCTCAGTGGCTATGGTAGGTGGAGGCTAGTTCAAGATAGAAACAACTTTGTCTTTGTCCATCTTAAAAGACCCCTTGGACACTACAAAGCCCAAGTAGACTAGTTATTGCTTAAAGAACTCACACTTCTCAAGGTTAATGGCCAACTTCTCTTCATGTAACCTTTTCAATACTGCCTCTACATGTCTGATATGGTCCTCTCTTATCTTGCTAAATATCAGTATATCATCAAGATATACCACCACAAACTTCCCTGTTAAGTCCTTGAGCACCTCATTCACGAGTCTCATGAATGTTCTCAGAGCATTAGAGAGGAAAAATGACATAACAAGCCATTCATATAACCCATCTATGGTCTTGAATGTCATTTTCTATTAATCACCTTCCTTCACCCTGATTTGGTGATAACCACTCTTCAAATCTAGGTTTGTAAAGTACATTGCTCCACCTAGGCAATGCATAAGATCCTCTATTCTTTGGATTGTGAATCTGTACCTTATTGTGATCCTATTTATAGCCCTGGATTCTGTACATAATCTCCACTTTCCCCCCTTCTTGGATGCTAAAACAATTGGGACTGCACAAGGGCTAATTCTCTTCTTGACCAAGCCTTGATCCAAGAGCTCTTGTACTTGTCTTGCTACCTCCAAGTTCTAATCTAGAGTCAGTTTGTATGCTTCTTTGTTGGGAAAGGATGCCCCTAGAACAAAATCTATCTGATGACTTATAACTCTCTTAGGTGGTAGGGTTGCAGGAGTGCCATCACTCACTATGCCCTTGTACTTCTCAAGCAATTTTGTCACCTCCATTGGTAATGGTTCCTTCTCTGATTGTTCCTCTTCCTTAGGTCTTAGCACAATTGCATAACCTTCACTCTCATCCCCTTTTATGTATTTGACAAAATCCTTTCCATTGCATAACATAATACTTGGAGTTTTGGTTTGTGGCTCTTTGTCCTCTAATAAAGACTGAATCTTGAAAGTCTTCCCTCCTTTCTTGAAAGTGATGGAGTTCTCCTTTCCATCATATACTGCCCCATTATCAAATTTCCAAGGCCTCCTAAGAAGCAAATGGAAAGCATCCATTGGTAGGATGTCACAAAGCAATCTGTCTTTATACCCTTCTATTGAGAACTCTACCCATGTATGCTCATTGACCAGCACACTTTGGCCTTTGTTGATCCATATCACCTTATAGGGATTCACATGGGGTATCTTGGCTAGCTTAAGCTTCACCACTGCCTCCTCTGAAATGATGTTATTAGTAGATCCAGAATCCATAATCACCTTACATACCTTGCCAAGGATTTTGCATATGATTCTAAACAATTCCCTCCTATGTTTGGGCTCATCCTTGATTGGTTTCCTTATTAGGATCCTTTTGAACATCATATTCTCACCCATCTCTAAGTCTAGATGGTCTACTTCAGGGGTTTTGACACTTGAAGTGTCCTCATGGCCATATGCTATCCTCTTATCACTATTTGCTGCAAAAGGTTTGTTTGGAAATCTATTGGCTGGATGGCCTAATTTCCCACAGTTAATAACATTTCATGGTTGAAAAATAGGAACTAATCCTACCTCCTCTTCCTCTTTTAGGACCACCATGATTACCCCTTCCTCTTTTATAGCCTCCTCTCGAGCTTCTCTCAGTCTACTACTCTGTCAAATTGTTCTCTCCTTGTGACCTTTGTTCACTACCCCTACCTTGGTAGCCTCCTCTTTGACCCCTCTAGTCTCTTCCTATGCCTCTATTGTTATTATTGTTCTTGAAGGTAGAATCCCCTTTCTTCTTGTTCTTCTCTTCCACTTTTATAGCCAATTGATGACACTTCTAAATTGTGGTAGGTGTCCATAGGCTAATCTCTTCTTAGCTATTCCATTTCAATCCACCCAAGTATCTGGACACTTTGATTGACTCTTCTTCCTGCAACTTAGACCTTAGACATAATCTCATTAATTCCTCAATATATGAGGCCACATCTAGGTCTTTCTACTTCAAGTTGTGTCTCTTCCTATGGAATTGGATTTCATAATCCTCTAGAAGATAACTCTCCTTCAATTTGGTTACCATAGCATTCTAATTTTCTATTGGTTGCTTTCCCATACTTACCCTCTCATCTTGAAGGTATTTCCACCAAGTCAGGGCTGACCCTCTGAGTCTAGACTTGGCCACTTTGATCTTTTGGGCTTCACTTATCCCCTCACACTCGAAGTGATTCTCCATTGCTTCAATCCAGTCCATAACTATTTCAATATCCATCTTTCCTCCAAATAAAGGTATTCCTTCCAAAGCTTTTCCACTTAATGCCTTGATGGCCTTCAAGAAAGGTTACTCATTCAATACTGGATTAGGTTCTGGGATAAATTATTCTTCTTCCCTCTTTTTCTTGCCCTTACTACTGGTTTTGGCTTCATAGTCCTTCTTCCTAGTAGCATCTACTGGCTCTTCCATCTTTATTATCATTGCTTCCAAGGTATCCTCAAGGAGTATATTTTTCTCCTTTTTCTCTTCCATATCCTTGGCTAGTTCTGCATTTGTCACCATCTTTGTAGAACCACAAGATCCACTTTTGACATAAACCAATCTTCCCAAGTTTCTCAACTTTCTCTGATACCACTATGATGTTGCACTAGTCTTTCTATTCCCGAGACCTCTTCTATGGTCTCTTAGGTCACTCTATTACCTACTAGGGTTATTTCACTAGCCCTGGGCCCCTTAGATATCTTATCACAAGATCCTAACTTCTTGAACTAGTGGACACTATTTTGTAGAACAAAATGCTTCAAAACTTTCTCCTAGACCCCAAAAGGTATTTCTTGCATCTTTGGCCTAAAAGGCTCCAATTGATCCAAATTGATCAATGCTCAATCCATAGAGAGGATTATGGTATCCAAGGTGTCCATAGGACCCTTTCCAACACCTGCAAACACACTTCATATCAAAACACCACTCGAGTTCCAAGAACCCACTCAATTGCTTCTAAAATAGGGCTACAAGCAATTAGCCCTCTTTTGTCACTTTTTCTACATTATCTTGCAAAACATCTCAACAAGTTCCCTAATAGGTTTAGGATCTAGACACTCTTTATAGAGACACTAGAGATCTTCTAGGTCTAGGGCTCTCAAGCTATTTGTACAGCTCTGCCTATAAACAAGGCTAGAAATCAAGGTTTTGAGGGTTTCAAAACTAGTCTGAATGAATCTTCTTTCTTTCTATCCAAGAAACCTCCCCAAGTCTTCCCACTCACTTTGGGGATCACACAACACTCCACCCTAACCCTC
The DNA here is from genome assembly GCA_018584345.1 of Thuja plicata. Taxonomy (NCBI): domain Eukaryota; kingdom Viridiplantae; phylum Streptophyta; class Pinopsida; order Cupressales; family Cupressaceae; genus Thuja; species Thuja plicata. The sequence continues at coordinate 824,833 of MU225278.1, read as the reverse complement.
TGCAAGCTTTGATTGAATATATGAATGCTTTCAATCCACCAAAATGGCTTTGCAACTAACGGTGATCCCTAGCTATGCAACACTAGCTCACCTAGGGCATCACCTTATAAATGGATGCCATCACTTCCTGGGCCCCTCCTACATTGTACACAATTTACATGGAGTCTACTTTCATAATCCAAATACCTATGCCAATGCCACGGTGGAAAATGGAGTTAAGACCCCATTTGTTCACAATGCCCAGTTTAGGACAACGACAGTGCTGGAAACAAAATAATTTAAAAAAGAAACTAAAACTATGTAATAAAACAAAATACCACCACAAAAAATCTTATATCAACCTAAATTAGACAAAATAATGCTAACAAAATTGGATTCAATCCATTAAACTATCAGATCACCACAAATCACCTTAACAGTCATGTTTATTAACAAATACAGTCCGTACACAAAATGTATCAAACTTGCCAACCCTTCACACATCTTGAGGATGGTCATATATAGTTGACCCCCACTCTAATTAATCAGTTTTAGATAGATATCTAACCAATTCCACCAAAGATGCAATCTTGTCATAAAAGTTGTCAATGACAACAATGACAACTTTTTGCAACTTTTGAGTTTGGTCTCCAAACTTGGTCTAACCATGCCCAAACTTGTCCAAACCACTAAATATGATGAAATAACATCAAATAGGACCTCTAGTCCCTTTCTTGGCTCATTTTTCCATAAAATACTAAAAGCACCTAATTGGACCTAAATGGGCCTAAAGGTCACTAAGGACCTAATAAGATACATCCTTCTTGAAACACTCCACACACTAGGACACTTGGTCCCTTTATTCAACTAGTGGTCTAGATAGAACCAATACAAGCCAAAAAAGAAGAAGGAGCAAACCCTAGGTTACAATTTAAAAACTAGCCTACCTAGGTTCTCCTGCACCACTCGCCCAATGAGATGTGTGTATCTCATTGTGAACCACAAAAAGGATAGGATGGCCCACCAAGAAAGCACTTGATAGTCAACCCATAAAGTTGTGTGCCTTCTAGCAGCTTTGTGAATGTATGTAGTGCATATTCTAAATTCTTTTACAAAGTACCCATGCATGGATCCATGATGAAGGGTGCTCCCCTTAATGCCACAAACACATAACAGAAACAGAGAAACAACAATAATTTGCAAGAACAGAAAATGGGCTTCTTATTATCTCCACAAATGTGGAATTACAAACTTTTAGAATTACAATATGCAAAGCCCCATGGGCATTCCCCTTACAATATTCAGTAGGACAAAGCCTCGAATTATTACTCAGATCTATCCATAACTGCCCTAGACAACACTACGGGCCTTCTTTATATAGGCAATTTCCACCGCCCGAGAAGGTTTCAGAAATCTAGCCATTAAGGCCGACTACCCTTAACATTTAATTATTTTTTACTTTTATTACAAAAAGGTCGGCTTTAAATATTTACAAAATATGAGATTAGGTAGCCCAACTTCCGGAAGCCATAACTTTTGAACCGTAGCTTTGTTTGGCTATTATAAACACTTTTCAGAAATGGAAGATTGCGATCTACAGTGCCTAACTCACTAAGCACCAGTCAGCAGGGGGTTCAACCTCGATCTAGAGCCTCTAAGGTCCTAAAAATTGAGCTCAAAGATTTTGCACCCTAAAATCTCAACAGTAAATCCTTAATAACTTCGCCAATACAGATGATCTAGAAATGAAATTTAACTGGCATTCTTATATGACTAAGATGAACCTTCACCTGAAAAAATTAGAACATTCTGAGTTCAAATGACCAACTTACTAAAAATAGTAAGTTTCCAAATATAGCAACTTTGTACAAAATAGCCCTTATTGAATAGAAAAACATATATTTTTGGGTGATGCAAGATTGCCCTTACACCCAGGATGCTCCTGCATCAGACACCCGGGGTAATTTGAGAAGTGACCCTATCACGTCTCAAGTGTGTAGAGGAAAACCAAGATGGTTAACCTCCTCCCTTGTTAGCCATGATGAATCTTCAATAGGTCATCCTTTCCACTTGACTAGATATTCTTCATATGTCCTATTCCTTGTGCTCCTACCAACATGACTATCCAGTATGTCCTCAATCTCCTTGGTATTTGAACTACTTGCTGGAATACTCCACTGTGTTGCTGTGATCTCATCTTCAACACCTCCTTCATGATACTCTATCAAATCTGAAATGTTAAACACTGGTGAAATATTCAGCTCACTAGGCAATTCTACCTCATATGCATTTCCTGAATCATGCTTCTTC
>MU225278.1:788010-818629 GCA_018584345.1 Thuja plicata | reverse complement strand
TGGAAATGGCTCAGAAAAGCCTTTCTTCTTCTGGATTCAAAACTTCAACTTCTTCTTGATCATCATTTCCTTCTTCGGCTTCATCCTCACTTTCATTTCTAACATTAAGATTCATTCCTCTATGAATTTCTTCTTGCAATGCTCGCACTTGTCTCTGGAGCTCTCTAACCTTAGGTGTCACAACACTAGCTCTTCTGCCACGTTCCCTTTGTGGAGGCATTTTTGCGATGCGTGCTAAAACCCTAACCACGGTCCTGGTGCAAGCTGCCTCATAGTCGGTGATCTGTTTACACACTCAGGAACTTCTCACTCTGATACCACTTGATGAAGGGTGCTCCCCTTAATGCCACAAACACATAACAAAAACAGAGAAACAACAACAATTTGCAAGAATAGAAAATGGGCTTCTTATAATCTCCACAAATGTGGAATTACAAACTTTCAGAATTACAATATGAAAAGCCCCATGGGCATTCCCCTTACAATATTCGGTAGGAGTAAGCCTTGAATTATTACTCAGATCTACCAAGAACTGAACTAGACAACATTACGGGCCTTCTTTATATAGGCAATTTCCACCGTCTGAGAAGGTTCTAGAAATCTAGCCATTAAGGCCGACTACCCTTAACATTTAATTATTTTTCACTTTTATTACAAAAAGGTCGGCTTTAAATATTTACAAAATATGAGATTAGGTAGCCCAACTTCTGGAAGCCATAACTTTTGAACCGTAGCTTTGTTTGGCTATTATAACCACTTTTCAGAAATGGGAGATTGCGATCTACAGTGCCTAACTTGTGAAGCGCCAGTCAGCTGGGGGTTCGACCTCGATCTGAAGCCTCTAAGGTCCTAAAAATTGAGCTCAAAGATTTTGCACCCTAAAATCTCAACAGTAAATCCTTAATAACTTCGCCAATACAGATGATCTGGCAATGAAATTTAATTGGCATTCTTATATGAATAAGATGAACCTTCACCTGAAAAAATTAGAACATTCTGAGTTCAAACGACCAACTTACTAAAAGTAGTAAGTTTTCAAATATAGAAACTTTGTACAAAATAGCCCTTATTGAATAGAAAAACATATATTTTTGGGTGATGCAAGATTGCCCTTACACCCAGGATGCTCCTGCATCAATCCATATACTCATATCACCATGGAATACATTTGTAAAATGCGTATCTCTTCAGGACCTAGCAACTTATGCACATTACCTTCTGAGTATTTAGCATATTGAATTGTAATTGAATGTGTATCTCTTCAATAATTAGAAACTTATGTGTGTTACCTTCAGAGGATTTGTCATATTGAATTGTAATTGATGCATATCTCTTCAGGATTTAGCAACTTATGTGTGTTACCTTCAGAGGATTTAGCATGTTGCAAAACAAAAGGTTGGAAACATGCATAATATAAAACAAGGGAGGATGTATATATTCCCCCCTCCTTAAGATAGAAAAGTACATACTATTTTGACATTTTAAGGAAAGAAAAGAACAAGGATAAAGCCTTCATAAAAAATATCAAGACAATATCCATAGACAACACCCAGTCCAAGCCAATAAGGTCACAGCTCCTATGAGGCCATGGAAGGGATGAATGCAAAGTGATTTCATGGAAGAAGTGAAAAATTAACCCTTGTGGGGGATAGAACACTATTCAATTTCCAAGGTGAGAGATTTATCAACCATGGAAACCTAATGTCAAACAATGAAATAGGTTATAATCAAGGACATAGATCCTCAACACAGACCAAAATTTTCATGTATGATTGGATATCACATAATAGATAGATACTTCTTAACCAAGGGAAAAGTGGATCTTGGAAAGACAGAAAAGAAGGAGATGGCAATCTTGGCCCCCAAGCATAGGAACAAGGATGAAAGTGGACGTATTATATCGTTCACAACACTATGCAAGACAATTAGCCCCCAAGGATTAGGCTAACATTGTTTACATAATGTGGAGCTCCATAATAGAAACATAAATGTTATTTAGAGAAAATAGGATTGAAATACAACTCATTTCCACAGGATATATAAATAACTTTACTATTAATGAGCTATCTAATATTATAATGTAAAGCTTGACATTCATTAGTCTAGAGTGATCATGAAATCTATGATACAAATAAAAAGGAAGATTCTTCAAGTGTGGACTACATTTCTTTTTGTGTTTAGGTCTATTAATCATCTCAGTATGAAGGAGTTTAGGCAAAATAATTTCTTGGTCAAATTCCTTCATAGGTTCATTATGTTTTGAATTGTTATTTGATATGTTGGTAACATTGATGTGTTTTTGAGGATTAAATCCCAATCCATAAGAATGATCATGCCCCCCAATTTTTTAGGGTATTTTAATTCCCTATTTATGCTTACCACATCCTTGACCATGGAATCCTTGTTTAACTAGTAAATGATAACTTGGACCATAACGAGAAGCCATATCAGAAGGAGTTAATAGAATTTCAGTAGTCAATAAATCATCATTAGTAGGTTTGACAGATTCATAGTGGGTAGAAGCAATGATAAAGTTATTAAGAAGGGTATTAGACATAGAAGCAAATGCTCATTGTTCAAACTCTCTTTGTGGCTTCATAAAATCAAGATCAGAAACCTTATACTCTCCAATAAAGGTAGGATTAAAATCTAAGGTTCCCCAATCATCTCTAGGAAGAGCATAAGAAGAAGGATTACTATTAGGAATAGGAGTATTGTGGGTTTGAATATTGAAACAAGGATCTGGTGCATCATCTGCATGAAGTGTATACATCATGTTCTTGTGAATAAACTTGACTTTACGGTGAAGGGTGGAAGGAACAACATGCATATTATGCAACCAAGCTCTACCCAAAAGGAGGTTATAATTAAGAGGTCTAGGCATAACATGAGAAGGAGTATTTAGGATGAAAAGATTACTTTTATAGGTAAGGTAATGATGCCCAAAGTGTTCTTATCAATGTTATCAAAGCCACATATAGGAACATTTTCAGGTTGAATAGTTAAAAGATGAACTTTAATCGCTTTGACCATGTCCATGCTACAAATATTAAGCCCAAATCCATTATCAATCAAGGTCCTATGAATGATTCTCTTATTGATGGTAACAACAACCATAAGAGAATCATATTGTTTTTTTACTTCTTTAGAAGGTAAATCCTTTTGAGTAAATACAATGTTAGGAGGACTCGGGGTAGCATGCATGCTTTGTAAGAAGGCATTGATATTCTCTTGATTAGGAGATGAAGTGGGAAGAGTTTCTAGAGATTTTTACAGGGCTTCATGGTAGGTAGGTGAAGTTTGAAGAAGCTCTCATAAATAAATCTTGGTAGGGGTATTACATAATTGGTTTATCAAATCATACTCCTTTCTAGGAAGATGGGGTGGAGGAGGAAGAATGGGTTGAGAAGGTGGTAAATAAGTAGGAACCACCGGATTAGGTTAAGGGTTATTCCTTGTATGATAGGTGTGAGCTATTGAATCTTTATCATTGAAAGACTCTAAAGATTCTATAGGTTTACCTTTGATAGTAATGTGAGGACAACCTTTGATAGTCAACAGGGGTTTTTGATAAACCATGTTAGTTGTCTCAACACTACAAATAGATTCACAAGAAGGAAGCAAAGAAGACATCCTAAGAGGAGATGAGGTAGGATCTTGATTCTCCACAAGATCATCACTAAGAAGGAGATCATTAAGGGAATTCATATCATTCTCTGTCGATGCCTCATCACTAGAAGGAATCCCAAATGGAGGTAAAGCATCTATAATGTCTTCTTCTTTCTCTAAAATGTCTCCATAATGGGAGTGTGTTTTAGAAAAAGAATCACCATCATGTATGAACATGTAATCCATTAATAAATCACCCTCTCATATCAAAGAATCTTCACAAGGAGGGGATAAATCAATGTCTTTATCCAAGGGTTCATCCCAAAAAGTAGAATCATCCACAATGGCTTTATGAGGAAGAGATTAATCAACATCCAAATCCAAAGGTTCATCCCAAATAGGATTATTATCATCCCTATTAATAAAGAACAATGTAGGAGCACCATAAATAACTAAAGCTTGATCCCTAAAGGGGAAGGAAGGTAAATTATATTCTAAAGTAGGCTCATAGAAAGGACATATATTAGGAGAAGAATTAACATCAATCCTCAACTCATCTCAATAAAGATAAATATGATGGAGAGAAAGATTAAATTCATATTCTTTCTCTAATATATCGTTACAAGGTAATACAAGAGAGGACAAAGCAACATCACATGCACTAAATAAAGTCTTTCTAGGTGTAACATCATGCAATGGTAAGGTAAGAGGAGGATGTTGTTTAATCCCAAAAGCTATAGAAGGATGTTTGGAAAACACTTGAAACAACTTGTGAAAAATGATAACGAATAAAGAAATGCATAGAAAATAGATCTAGATATATCCAAATGCATTCAAATGAAAGGTATGAGCATGAAAAATGTAAATGTTTTTGTATTTTAAAAAAAAATGTTGTGATTTTTTATTTATTTTAGACATATAAATGCAAGAGCATAAAACTAAGATACTTTTAAATGCATGTAAGATCTAATGTAAGATGCAAATCTAATACCAAAAAGAAAGAGTTGTCTATCACGGGTTCACCAAAATGTAATAGAGAAAATAGAGGTCTCTAGATAGGGTTTTGAAAAATAGAGATTTACACATAAATGAAACCCTATACCTCCATTAATCATCTTACATTTAATTGTTATGATAAGGGATGTAAATCTAGAAATGTTTGAAGGGAAAATGGAATAAAATACATATCTCTGAAAAAGAATCGGCTGAAAACCATGTCAAACGGTCTTAGAAACTGTTGATTTCTGTGGTCCTAAACTGAAACTGTGAGATCTACAAAACCTAGAAATCTTTTTCTTTTCCGATAAAGATCAATTTTGACCCAAAAATGAATGTCACCTTTGACCCAAAAGTTCTTATTTTGACCTAGAATCTCTGATTCTGACACAGAATTTCTGATTTTGACCTAGAATTTCTGATTTTGACCTGCACAGTCTAACAAAAAATTTGTTTCTAGATCCTGAAAGTTTGCTGAAAAGGGTATCCGAATCTGCACTCCAATTTGCTGCTCTGAACCTGTCCTTGCAAAAAAAATGGTTTTTTTGGGGGGGAGGGGTTTGCCTTGGTCAAACCCTGGTTTTGGAATTATCCTTATAATATAAAAATTGCACAAATAAATAAAGCAAATAGAACAATTCACCTTGCTTATGTAGAAGCCCTTGTGAGGGATTTGAATCTGTGGATCCCCAAGTATGTATGCACCAAATGAATGTAGAATGTAAAATGAAGGATGTAGGATGTCTCAAATCAATTGTCTTTAGATCTTCAACACCAATCTTGAATGGATCTTGGAATAGGAAGAGGCTTGCATGGATGTGGATGGAGAAATCTTCAACAAGAGGGATCCATAGAGCTTGAATCCTTCAATGACTACCAATGGGTCTCCTTGATGAATTGAATGATTGAATGCTTGAATAATTGAATGCTTCCTTCAATATATTATACATAGATTTTGGATGGATAGAATTTCTTCTTGCATCTTGCCTCTTAGTTTGTCTTTCACATTTAGATTTCACTTAGGTTGTCTTAGAGAAAATGAGAGGAGAAAGGCTTCCTTATATACCAATCTAGGGAAAAATCTTTTAGAGAGGCCTACATACAAGAATTAAATTCCCATTAGACCTATACCCCTAGAAGTGAACCTATATTAAATATTATTTCAAGATTCATTGCCTCAAATACTAAAACAACCAACTCGGAATTGGGAAACAATTTCTCCCGAAACCCAACATCCGAAAGTCTTGGGAATCTAAAATTTGAACCCTAGGTCAGGGTCGAGGTCAACCTTGACCTAGGTCAGGGTCAAGGTTGACTTTGACCTAGGTCAAGGTCAAGGTTGAACTTGACCCAGAAAGGTTGACTTTGACCCTGTGGTCAAGAATATTAGAATCTAGAGTAGAGTGCCAAAAAAAGTAGAAAAAGGTGGAAAATAGGGAAAAATCAGGGGGAAAAGCCAGACCCAAGTCAAATACCCATTCAAGGCATTTTACATGACCCCAAAACACTTACTCAAAGGGATAAACCAGTCCTAAATGGATGTGCTTCCATTTTTCAACGATACAGGTGGATAGAAAAGTGAAGTAGTGAAGGAGATTTTAACAATTAATGAGTGCATGGGGATTTCATTTCTTGGGAAATAATTTGAAGATAAGGATAGTGAAGAAAAAAAAAGGCTTATGCAAAGGATCCTAGAATTGGAAGATCAAGAGGACCACGATGGGAAGGACTATATCTTAAATCAAGATCAAGCTGGAAAGAGATTAGAAGCACTGGACATGGAGCTTGGTATATTACAAAACATGAAAAGCCTCAAATTTCCATATTGTGGAAATAATTAGGGAACAAAAGAGGAAGAAAATATTTTTTGGGATTGAGATTGAAATATGGGGAGGTAGAAGGAAAGACTAAAATCACATTACTTTTAGCATTACGAAGGGGAAATCCCCTTCCCCAGGGGCCATGAGTCTCTTAACATGTAATGTAAGGGGCACAAGTGTCCCTAATAGACAATACTTTGTTAAGTACCAATGTTCTATGATTATGGTTGACTTGGTATTAATCTAGGATACTAAAATGACCAAAGAAGAACTACATGCATACACAAAAAAGATAGGTCATTGGAAAGGTGAATTTTCTCAAGCATAAGGAGCCTCAAGATGTTTGGCTATCATTTGGAAGTGTTAGAATTCATAGAATTCATACACCAATATCCACTGTATCAAAAACCTGTCACAAAAGAAAATAATGGAGACACAACAAAGACCGTTGTGAAAGATGAAATGTTCATTCAGAGAGGGAATTAATAAAATACAAAGAGATCAAAACCTTATAAAGGTGATCAAAATCCTAAAAGAGAGAAACCTAGGTTGCATGATAATAATTAATAAAAGAATTAATTATTATATGCCTAAAGTTTATCTTAAGTAAACTAGAGATAATAAGTGACTTAATAATTAAATCAAAATGATTTAATTAATAAGTCAAATATCTTATTAATTTAACAGGAAGTGCAATGTATTCATGCTTGGAATAATTGATGCAAGGATATTTTGGATGGATGAAGGAATCCAAAGTGTTAATTCTAATATGAATTTCATTAAACTCAATATATTGACTAGTTCTGACAATGAAAAAAGAGAGAAGTGTGGGAAGATTCATATAATTTTATCTTAGATAATGCAAAGGAATAGATAATCATTATAGGTAATTTAAATATAGTCATTCATCCATCAGATTAATTTAGTGGTATACTTGGGCTAGGCCAATCTCATACAAATTTTAAGGAGTGGGTGAGAAGAAACAAACTAATGGAGATATCAACAAAATAGAGAAAGTGTACCAAGAATAATATAATATTGGGATTTAGTTATATTTTTAAAAAACATGATAGATTTATTTTTTATGGGGAATTAATATTTATAACCTAGTATTAAAGAGCTTCCATCACACCATGCTCAGGTTTACATCACTACCCTGTGGTCCTAGATATAATAGGGCAAGCTAAACCATTCAAATTTCCTTTCATATTTGAGAAAATGTGGATGATGGAAAAGGAATTTTTTTTTGCTCAATTGTGGATAGAGGGTCAATTCTAAAGCTCTAAGTTTTTCATGTGGTATCAAAGCTTAAATTTGTAGGCAAAAGCTATTGGAATAGATTGGAGAGCATTTCAAAGATATTTTAAATAAGAAACATACGTAGGATTAAGGAGGATTTGGGACAACTTAATAAACATGTTAATGCAGATGGAATGAACCAATTCAGATACTTAGAAGACAAAAATCTCCTCATAGAATAGGAGGACATATTGGAAAAAGAAGAAATTCATTAGAGATTAAAAATTTAGGAAGTCTAGTTGGTTGAAGGAGACAATAATACAAAAAAAATTCATAATAACACAAAGAAAAGGCATTCATATAAAAAAATTCTCAAAATATTAGAATGGGGGTGAAGCTATAGAAAGGATCCAAAGGAAATTTGAGGAATTGAAATCAAATACATTTAGGACATTTCTAAAAACTATGAAGGGTCAAATCTAAGTAATCAGGAAGATATGTTGAAGAATACTCCTGTATTAGTGAAGGATGATCACATCTAGATAATTAATGAGAAATTCACTAGGTAGGAAGTGGACCTCGCACTCTCTCAAATGTACCCATATATAGCTCCAAGATCTAACAGATTCTGGAAAATTATTTTTCAAAAGTCTTGGCAAATTGTTGTGGAGGAGGTGACAAAAGCACCAGGAGTTGCAAGACACTAGGAAGACTCCTCAAAGAAGTAAATAATGCATTCATAAACTTGATTCCAAAGAAGGAGAATCTTGATAGATAAGACGATTTTAAAACAATTTATTTATGTAATACTATTTTAAATTGGTAGCCAAAATCATGGCCAATAGGCTCAAAAAGGTTTTACTGATAATAATCTTAGAAGAGAAAACTAGCTTTGTTCCAAACCGATCCATCTTAGATGGTATCAACATAGCCTAGGGATAAATTCACTTGATTCAAAATAATAAGATGCTGAGTATGATCATAAATTTATACAGTAAAAAAACTTATGATGAAGAAGATTGGAGATTCCTCTACAAAATCCTTAAGGCCTTTCGATTCAAGAATCAATGGATTAATTGGGTTTATAATTGTGTTGTATGCCTTATATTTTCAGTACTTGCAAACTGTTACTCCAATTGCACATTAAATTTTTCATTAGTTACCCAGCAGACATAATGAAGAGTCAGTAACATAGTCAAGTAGGATAGTTGGGTTAATCATCAAAGGGAAGAGTCAACCAAGAGCATTGATCATGCTTAGAGTAAACCAAGTACAATTATTACTGAGTAGACATACTATACAAAGCATAAGACAACACCAATCTAAAAGCATAACCCACCACTAGTATAACCGAGATACAAAGCATCACCGAGCACCAAGAAAAAACATAACCAAGTGGAAGAGAGGCCGCCTAAAAGTTTGTTATGACACATTAATCTATGTAACAAATTTTTTAGCTGACCTAGATAATGAGTTCCATGATCAAGGAGGACATTAATTAGGGATATACAACATTAATTTTTTGTCTCCTATGTGTAGATGATCAAGGTAGATTTTGTACACCGTTGATCTTAGGATTATAAGGATATAATTGTTAAACCCTAATTAGGTCATAATGTTTGATATATAAATGTATAGATGTCAAATTTTGAAAAGTATGTTGATTAATAAATGATCAAGTAGCCGCCATACTATAGACATCAGAGATCAGACAAGGGATTTTTCAGAAAGAGACTACATTGCAGAAATTAGTTTACAGAACTAAGGCAAGGCTACCAAGAAGAAAAAAGAAGAAGGTATTATCATTCACATTGAGGTGATATATATATTTTATGATCTTAATGGATCTATATCAACAATATTGAGATTTAATATGTTTCAGATCAAATTTCTATTACTCTCTAACAATTTTAATAGATTCCTAAAACTCTTAACAGAGTAGACTTAACAGTCTTATTGTAAATCTCTTAACCAAGCACACATAGATTGAGTTGCAAAATCCTCACATGAGGTAGATCTAATAGATCTTATTGTTACTCCTAATAGGGTAAGATCATCAGAAGTGATCATTTTTGTATAGCTTTAACATGCTAACTTTATTTCTGTTGTAGTGAAGTTTTGTGGGTCTCATCCCCACTGTAGTTTTTACCTTCTAACAGGGGATTTTTACGATGCCAAAATACTAGTGTCATGAGAATTTAATCTTATGTATGTGTATTGTTTACTTTACATGCATTTATATTTCAACATTGATACTTTATGTTTGGTACATGCAAATCTACTTAGTCGGTTAATGAAGAACAACGATTATAGGATTTAATTGAAATTTTTTTAAGGGTACTGATGCACCCCTCCCCTCTAAGAACACATCCTTTCCATTATACCAATAATTGGTATCAGAGCTAGTTATCATATTTTGAAGGTTTAATACCTAAAGAGAAAATATCTTACATTGGAAAGGTATACACTTGAAAAACCTATTGAGAATTAGAAGTTACATCTGCAGATCTATGTTGAAAAATAGAAGGAAGCTAAAGAGAAACTCAGGGAGATGCTGATTAAGAGAAAGGACATTGAAATTCATTGTGGTGAGATTGATTATCATGAAGAAGAGATTCATTACCCATTTGATACATCTAGATCTTAATCTGGTAGCACATCTGATGCATATGAAGGAATCATATCAAAGCTATCTGAAAGAAATCAGCAACTTACTGAACAAGTGAAAGCACTGTAGATCAGTCAAGATACACAAATGGTTAGAATGGTTGAAGTCTTGAATGGTGCAAAGAAAGATTAACAAGATAGAAACATGGTTGTTGATGACAGAAGATAGATGACTAAAAAGTTACAAGAGAAAGAAACTGAGATATTGAGACTTACTAAACATTACTATGAGATTAACAATCAAGTGGTTACTATGAATCATGAGGCTAACCGAGTAAATACTAAAATTGCTAAAAGAATAGATGATATTGGTGTATTGAAAGAAGAAAATGAAAAGATAAGAAATGAAGTGAAGATCTTATAGCAACATAATGAAGTGATTAAAAGATCTGAAGAAAGCACTAAGAGAATGGATGAATTTCTGAACTATCAAAGAAGACTGAACAACAATATCGGATTAGGGTATATTGAGAAAGGAGAATCATCAAAACAAGTTGAAAAAAGGATTGTATACTCAAGCCTGAATCCAAAGAATCCCTCTTGCCATCATTGTGGAAAACTAGGTCACACATCAAATGTTTGCAGAAGCAAAGCAAAAGGTATTCCTAGAAACCCTCCTAAATTTAATGGTATTTTCTATAACTATAATAAGCATGGACATCAAGAACATGTGTGTAGATCCAAGTTGAACAAACCACAAAAGAAACCACACATGGATAAATACTATCAAAATTGCAACATGAATGTTCATACAACTCAAGCATCCAGAAAGAACACAAAGAAAATCTTGAAGGCTAAAGGACAAGAAAAGGTAAATCAACAGAGAAGACAAGGAAATGCTTATGCATGGGATTACAACACTTGGAGAAGTTGTGAAACATGTGGTAAATAAGGACACATAGTAGAAAATTGTATGAGACAATGAAAAATCAAATCAAGGAATTGGTCAAGCTCTGAAATGACATGTTCTCACGCTCACAGAGTTGGTCACTTAAGAAGAGATTGTGCGGACCGAATAAACACTTATGGGAATGACAATACAATTGGAAAAATTGTGAGGATCGAAAATCAAATGTGGAAAAGAGCATAAAATGATAATGTAAGACCAAGCACTACAATCGGTGACACCTCATCTAATGGATTAGGTGGCTCCACCATCTCCAACTAAGAAATACAAGAAGGTATGGAACTATGTTTTGCAATTCTATATCTTACATCAATTCCTATATTTATTTCACATATGCCAAATTATCATATATTATGATGCACTATGGTATTATACTTTTGATTACTATGATCTAGTTGAGTTGGTTAATATGTATCAAGAAAGAACTGCTAGTCTGTGAAAAGTGTGAAGAGACAACCGAGTTACTATGGTAACCGAGTATATAGTATACTTACCGAGCTGAAATATTATTATTGTTAACTGAGTGGTTGGTGAAGAGAATTTATTGCACCAACCTAAGATTTTTATTATAAATTTGGTCGACGTGAACTCATTTCTTCACAACGCAATAATAGAACAGAATAGAGAACAGATCTAAGTCGCAAAAAAACACTTTCAAAGCATTCAACAAAAAGTTTGTGCAGATTTTGAGCATACAGAGGTTAGTTACTAAGCATTCAACAGTTATTGAGTTATTCAAGCTCATTTTACAGAAGCCCTAAGAACAAAAAACATGGCATCTTCATCACGAACAATGAAAGCTAAAATGGATAAGGATAAGAAGGTTATTTTGGTGAAGAACTCCACCTGCACGGAGCCAAATTACAAGATTCACCCACAAGTTGCAGCACAACCAGATGATAAAGGTGCATTTGCATCCAACTCACCTAGGGTTTTGCTAGTTTAATACGTGCATGCATTCATTCATTGCAAGATTGGTGAAATCAGAGATTTTGAGTTAATGGATACTTACCAATCATTGTGCATAGAAAAAAAGTTGAAAGATGACCACAAACACTTAGAGGTTAAAGGGTTAACCAATGCCCTATATTTTCTGAAGGTCTTTCGCAATGAATATCCACATTGTACTAAGCCAAGTACATGAAGGAAAGCTATGGCTAGATGAACCTAAATAGATAATAAGGGATGTCATTCATGCAGTTACTAGATACCCTATCTTGGATAAAACCAAATCCCTAAGACACCTAACAAGAACCAAGTTGGAAAATCTTACATTAGCTGAGTGGGACGGTGGATGATTGAAGGTCAACTGTATCAATGATCCTGAATTGAGATTCGGTGCTTATGTCATTTGGTATAAGATATTCTAGTCTATTAGACAGAATAATGTACCTTATGGAGTTATTGATATAGCCTACAAGATAGTCAAGAAAGGTCTACAACTTGATCTATCTGAGTTATTACAGGGGTAGCTAGAGGAAAACATGAGAACTATCAGATCGAAAAAGACAAATATATGTATGTTTAGTTCATTACTACTTCGCAAATTATTCTACATGTAAAATTTATTTCCATCAATCGGTAAAGTTAAGTGGTTTATGCACCCTAAAATGGTCACCTAGACTATGGGGCCCCATTCTTCAATTTATCAAATGAGAGAATCAATTTATCAAATTCCTGAGTCAATGCTTTGCAACATTTTCAATTCAAATCAATTTCCTTGATCAAATCGTAGTTAATTCAATTATTTCAATATTTCCTAAGGTTTGATCATTTTATCAATAATCTTATTTAATTAAAAGAAAACATCCCTTTTAATTAAATAAAATAATCTTATTTAATTAAAAGAAAATCTCTCTTTTAATTAAATAATCTTATCTTATTTAATTAAAATCTCTCTTTTAATTAAATAATCTTATCTTATTTAATTAAAATCTCTCCTTTAATTAAATAAAATAATCTTATTTAATTAAAATAAAATCCTCACTTAAAGCTCTCTTTTTGATGAAAAAAGGAAATAAATTATTTAAATCAAATAAAAAATGAATAAAAATTCCTTTTTCTCTACACATATTCCTAAGTGGTGGGCTTTTTCCTCTTACTTTCCTTTTTAGGGATTTATCCCACATTTCTCTTGAGGATGCATTCCTCTCCACACTTTCCTTTATAAGGAGCCCTCTCCTCATTTTCATAGATCCATATTTTATGTTATTGTTGCGCTGCAGGTTTGGAAAGTGGTTTTGGAGGAGAGTTTAAGCACTTGAGCTTGAGCATTGCAACTTCTCTTTTCTTGTCTTCTTCTCTCATGTATCTATGGCAATCCATTTATATTTCTATTGCAATTTCATGTTAGATTAGATTGATATTTCATTTCATAGAATAATCTTGCATGCATTTTTCCTTTCATAGATTAGTTTGCTTTCATGGATTTTTATCATATAGAATAGCTTCCATTTTCATTTGCATGCATATTTTATGATCATGGAGACTAGCACTCTTTCTTTTCCTCTTTGAATCTCTTATTTTATGGTGTACTTGCATGGGCATAAACAAGGTCTAAACTGAGGGCCTCCATTATAAACCCTTGCACTCCATGAATAGAGAGCTATGAGTCACCATTTTAGACCTCATTCTTGAGTAATCTTGGATATAATGACTCATAGAAGTGTGTCAACATTTTAGCACACAACTGGAAGACAGACAGACCAATCACAGTCCAAATTGATGAAATAATAATAAGTCTAGGAAAGAGCTTGGAACCTATAATGAATGAGTATTTTTCTAAGTTCAAAGCTAGAATGGATAAGAGACCACGTATTTCTTTATAACTAGTAGAAAATACACTGATGATATTTGTTTTGTAGTAGATAAAGATACAACATTGATCAAAGTAGCAGATCCGAGGACTACATGGTTACCTCCAATGGAATATGAGTTAGACATTGATGTTGCATTTGAGGCTATTGAGAAATTCTTAAATGAGCCTATAGACAAATCTGACATGAGATTTGGAACCTATGAAGAGGCAAAGTCACACATAGAAGTACAATTACAAGTACAATAATTAGGAAGGAAAAAGAAAAAGATTGTCAAAACCTTGAAGAGGAAACTTTCCATAACCAATGAAGAATTAAAAAAATCTAAAGAGGAAATCGAGGAGCAGACCTCAGTCAGTAAAGTAGCAGAACCAGATCATAACAATGATGATACCAAGTCAGATATAGAACCAATCAAGGCACGTAAGGCCAAATAAAGAAAGAATACAAAGAGTGAATCATCATCAAAGACCAGCTCACAGTTGGTGACAAAGGATTCACCACCTTTGAAGAAAGGTGTAGCAAAAATAACTAGACCCTCACCAAAATTCACATATCAGTCAAGAAAGCGGAAGGGTACTACTACTACACCGAAACCAAAGAGGAGATATGTGTGAAATAAAGATGACAAGGATGATTATGATGATAACCTATAACAATTTAAGGTTGTACAAAATAAGCCATCACAGACAATTGATGAGATTGCATATATAATAAAGACTACTGGATAGTTAGCACATCTGAAGATACATGCATATTTAGATCTAACTGTAGACACCTAAATATGATTAACCTAATTCAATCATATTTAGTTCTTTTTGGGATATATTAGCTAAGTAATTAAGCATTACCTAATTGACCTATGTCATCCCCTAGCCCTAATTAATTCAATTAATTGGCTATAGTCCAGCTTAATTATTAAAAGAAACCAATAGCTTAATAATTAATTAAAACCCTATTCTTCTATTATTGAATAAATATGTTATTTATGCAATTCAATTCATTAATATTCCCTTTAACCCCTAACCTAACCTATCTCAGCCACCTAACTTAGAGTTCAAACTAATCCCAACCTCTTCACACATGCTAATCCTAATCCTAATCCCAATCCTATCCTAAACTCTCCCTAATGATTTCACATTCCTAATCCTTGGAATAGGAATTCAATCCCTTCCCCAAAGTCAACTTTCTCAAGCTCTATCTTATCCACTCACCCATGCCTCATTAATGCCTCATTAATTCTTCTTACACTCCTCATTAAGGCTCTTACACCCTCATTAATATCCTAATCTCATAAATTCTCCTCTCATCCCCTTGTCTCACTTCCCTAAATGGTCACATTCCTCCCTATTTTCAACCCAATCATATTGTGACGCTTGTCATCATATGATGCACTTGAAGAAGCACAATCCATGTGCTCTCTTCTAGGTGCATCTAGACATCTTCTTAGGATTGCATCTTGAACCTTGATTCCTCACCCATTTTCTATAAAAGAAACCTCATTCCTTCATAATTTCATCCACCTTTCATGCATTGTTATAATGCTAGTTTTGAGAGAAAATCATAAATCCAATTCCAAAGTAGAGTTATAATGTCAGTTTGAAGAACCCCTCTTGAAGCTTGAAGAATATCAAATCTGGAGTACACATCCATAAGCATGGAAAAATAAAAATATCAAAAGGGAGCTAAGATTCTATTTTAGGGGGGGTTTGCACTCCTTATGCTTTTATTGTTTTTAGGCTTTCTTTTCAGCCCAATCATGTATGTAGTTTAGATTATTAGTTGTAGAGTGTTTTAATTCGTTATTATGCTCCTTTAAACCTAATTTTCATAGCTCACACTAACTACCAAGCACAAGGATAAGCTATAAGAAGCAATAATATGTATGGTCATTAACCTTAAACAAGTTCTAGTTGAGTTTGCTACTTCAATTCCATCAGAACTATATGATAGAATATCATCACGATGGACATATGCACTCCAAATTGAGAAACAAATGAGAGAAGTATCTCTCACACTTATAAAAGTTGAGTGTAGAGTTGAGGAAATTCATGATATAATGAGGCAATATGCCAAGAAATTTTTGAAGAAACAAAGAAATTTGAATATCCTACAAGGTAATATGAAGGAAGTGGTTATTGAGAGCACCAAGATATGGAATGAATTTTTGAATCTAATCAAAGACATCTATGATACTGAGCAAGTAACTATTGCGGCAGTTGATAATGTGTTAGATGGTATTCTTGAGATTCTGACTAATTTAGGTCACCTAGATATCACAATCATTGATGTAACTAAAGGAGATCCAGATGACAAAGCCAAGGAAGATGAGTTGATTGGAGCAATTGAGACTATTGATGAGTAGGATAAATCATAAGTTACCCAAGAAAATATACCAGGCCAATTACCTATTTTGGTCAAATCAATTGTGATGGCTACCAAAAAACAATAGAAGCCACCAGAAGAAGTAATAGATACAACTGCAGATAAGGGTGCAAATCATGGTAAAGACACCAAACATAGTGGTGGGACTACACAAGGTGACACACCTAAGGATACCACTGATGTTGTAGAGGAAAAAGGTGAAGGTAAGATAAAAAATCCTAATAGGATAGTAGATACATCTACTATAGACACAAGGTTAGTCACTGAGGCATCTCACCAAGGTATTACACTGAGTACCGAGCAATCAAAGTCAAAAACTGAGAAAAATGCTCAGTTAGCTTTAGCACTTTCATTGTCATCAAGTGGTCAAAGTAAGAAGAAGAAGAAAGGTAACAAGGATGTAGTTACACTGGATGAGATTATAGAGATTATTGATTTGGATCCAAAGATACTTGATCCATAAAAATTGAAGAAATATGGTGAAATTTGCACCAGAAAGGTAGCACAAGACAAGCTTAGACTAGAAGAAAAGAGTGCTTAAGTACTAGAGAAATAAAAAGATATCTTAATGCAAGTTGTACTGGATATCAACATTTATGAATAAGCCCCCATACTGGAGCAACTTGAGCTGCTCACTAAGGCAATTGACCACCCTGATATTGATGGCGAACATAAACTAGAAGAAAGAGTAGAGAAGAAGATCCAATATAAAGTTACAGAGAAAATCAGCCAAGCAGTGGCCATACTGAAGGTAACTTTGTCAGAATTAGTAAATGGTTTAGAAGCTATCATATCAGAAGCCATTACTATTCTACAATAGCTATGGACATTAGACCACTTCACTACTGAGGTTAGTGAAAAGATAAAACAAATAGATCAACATCTAAAGGTTAGTGCACAGATTCTTTCAACCAAGAGACATGCACTACAAATACATTATACCAAGGTAGAACAAGTGGTTAAGACTAGACCTATAGAAAGAAGAGGAACAACTTAGAGAACAAGTAACTGAGCTCCAGGTGATGTTACTACTACAGTTAGTCATGATGCAAAAACATGTGATAATAAAAAAGAATCCCATTGCCATCCCACAATTATCAGTCATAGAAAGCATATATGATATGCAAGCTCAACTATTTCTAAAGCTACTCACCCTCGAGCATTTGAAGGAGGAATGGGAGAAATTATTGGAAACTCTCAAGAATTCCCATCCCAATATTTTTGACAAACTATAATTTCCACTCCTTTTGCTATTAATTTCAAAAAAGGGGGAAATATATGTATATATGTATAGTACAAGGGAGATACTATAATCATGTGTATGAGTTCATACACATATACCAAGTATATACAAGGGGAGCATGTATAAAGTGGGAACCAATATGTATATCATTATGTATAGTACTAAGTTTTTGATACTAATTCCAAAGGGGGAGAATGTTACTCCAATTGCACATTAAATTTGTCATTATTTATCCAGCAGCCATAATGAATAGTCGGTAATAGAGTCAAACAAGATAGTCAGGTTAATCACTGAAGTGTAGAGTCAACCAAGAACACTGATCATGCTCAGAGTAAACCGAGTACAATGATTACCAAGTAGATAGACTATACCGAGCAGAAGACAACACCAAGCTACAAGCATAACCGAGTACCAGTATAACCGAGATACAAAGCATCACTGAGCACCGAGAGAAAACATAACTGAGTGGAACAAAGGCTACCTAAAAGTGTGTTATGACACATTAATCTATGTAAATTTTTTTTTATCCGACTTAGATAATGATTTAAATGATCGAGGAGGATATTAATTATGAATATACAACATTAATTATTTATTTCTCCTATTTGTAGATGATCAAGGTAAATTTTGTACACCATTAGTCTGAGGATAAGGATGTAATTGTTAAAACCTAATTAGGTCATAATGTTTAATATATAAATGTATAGATGTAAAATTTTGAAAAGTATGTTGATTAAGAAATGATCAAGTAGCCACCATACTATAGACATTAGTGATCAGACAAGGGATTTTTAGAAAGATACTACATTGCAGAAATCAGTTTACAAAACTAAGGCAAGGATACCGAGAAGAATAGAGTAGAAGGTATTATCATTCGTATTGAGGTGATATATATATTTTATGAGATTAAGGAATCTGTATCAGCAATATTGAGATTGTATATGTTTCAGATCAAGTTTCTGTTACTCTCTAACAATTGTAATAGACTCCTAAGCCTCTTAACAGAGTAGACTTAATAGTCTTATTATAAATATCTTAATCGAGTGCACACATAGATTGTGTTGAAAAATCCTCACACGAAGTAGATCTAATTGATCTTATTGTTACTCCTAATAGGGTAAGATCATCAGAAGTGATCATTTTTATAAAGTTTTAATAGGATAACTTTATTTCTGTAGTAGTGAAGTTTTGTGGGTCTCATCCCCACCACAATTTTTACCTTCTAACAGGGGTTTTCTGTGATAACAAAATACTAGTGTCATGAGAATTTAATCGGATGTATGTGTATTGTTTACTTTACATGCATTTACATTTCAGCATTGATACTTTATGTTTGGTAAATGAAAATCTACTTAGTCATTTAATGAAGAACAAAGATTATAGGTTTTAATTGAAAAATTTAAGGGTACTGATTCACCCCTCCCCTCTTAGTACACATCCTTTTCATTATGCCAATAGTAAAAAATTCCCCATAGGATTTCTTCAAGGGTTCTAGTGGCATGAGGCAAGGGGATCTTCCATCTCCATTCCTATTTATAATGATTGTGGAATCCTTGGGCAAGTCAATCACTCAAGATATGTAGAATGGACAGTTGGATGGTTTCAAGAAGATTAGTGATTTAGAACCATTAACTCACCAACAATTTTAAAATGATAATATTTTTCTAGGCACTATAAAATGGAAGGAGGCTAGACATATTAAAGCTCTACTAGATATGTATGAAAAGGCATCAAGAAAAAAAATTAAGAAAAAGTTAGCTATTTATTTCTTCAATATGGATGAGAGAATTAAATTAGAAATTTACCCATATTTTTGGATATAACATAGGATATCTCCTAGGCCCTTACTTAGGTATCCTATTAGACAAGGGATTGAGGAACAAAAAGATATGGGACCTCCTAAAATATAGATTAAAAAAATATTGTCCTTATGGAGGGGCAAATGGTTTTCATGGGTTGATTAGTTAGCACTTTTGAAATCTATTATATTAGCATTACCCATCTATATACTATCTTTTCTAGGCTCCCCTTGTTTGAAATGAGTTGAGTAACTGAGAGAGGAGGGGTGAATTAGTTACCACAAAAACAAATCCAAGTCCCTTAGATGTCTTAAACAAATTCAACATTGTTACTCAGTTAACATAGATATTCTATTGTCACTCAATTAACATAGAAAATATTAACATATTAACTATGATTATTCTTTAGTGATTAATTGCAGAAACATAAACCATAAAGAAAATAACAAGTGCACAGATAACACCAAGATTTAATGTGAAAACCCAATATGGGAAAAACCACCAATTGCAACTAGTCATTATTTTCACTCTTCTGAAGTGAGCCATGTTAGGAGCCAACCCTATTAAAGGTTACAATAACACACTATTAGGTGTGACACTATTAGAGGGTTTAATCACCCTATAAGGAGTGGTTGTGTTAGAGATACTTAAACACTTCAATGTAGAAATGTCACCTTGTTAGGGGATTTACAAAAGAGTGTTAAGTCTACTTTGTTAAGAGATTTATATCACTGCTACAATTGTTAGAAAGTAACAATGGATTGAGCTATTTTGATAAACAACTATATTTTCTGATTCATATCTCTTCTTTGGCTTTAATCACTTGATCCTCATTGATCGAATGTTCTATTGCAGTTCTGTATGTTTTTTCCTCAATCAGAATCCCATCTGATTTCGCCTCCACACTTTATATCATAAACACACTTATCTCTTTTTCACACTTAATCAATACAAACTTGACCTTATATAAATATGATAAGCCTTGTCAAGTCAGCCTTAATAACCTTCCAAATAATCAATAAAACTTATTTTTTTGGCTGCATATAAACAATTAACCATAAAATATACACTACTATTAGCTGACTGACATTGAATATCTAACTCGGTTAATACTAAAATCCTTCAATGCCCAACCAATACTATAATGCCCAAGTGAACTCGGCTAGAACTAAAATCCTTCAATGCCTGACCAATATTGTAATGCCCAAGAGTGCTTGGCATAAACTAAATGTGCTTGGTTTGGGTGTAGACATTTGTGTAACATCACTATATTTGTGTAAACATTGACAATATACAATTGAATAATTTTCATCAACAATCTCCCTCTTTGGCATTGATGGCAATGCAACATGTCAAAATAAAAATAATTGTTGAGCAACATACATAAGAATCAAATTTTATTAATGTCCTTAGCTTCATTATGATTCCTATCCAAAAACTCCCTTTGTCTTCACAATCTTTCAAGAAACTCTCCCTCTTACATGAATCTTTTTTGCTGATAAAATTTCTCCCTCTGTCATCAATAATTCCTTTGGCATGACACCAATAAACTCTCCCTCTTTGACAACCAATGCCAAAGACACTATCCAATATACATCCAATGAGGTTGTAATGTACATGTTTGTACTGATTCATATGAAATAAGTCCTGACAATCATCATCAACATGTTAAATCTATTCTTTAGCTCGGTTGATGCATCACTAAACTATGTTTTAGTGAGCTTCAGTTAGGGGAATCACCCTAGCTTTCCTCTAAGATAAAAAATGCATCCTTTGGTAACAGTTTTTTGAATATGTCTATAATTTTTTCTTTAGTATTCACATATTCCAATCTTACTTCCTTGTCCTGAACCAATTCTCTCAAGAAATGATACTTTAATGCAATATGTTTAGTCTTAATATGCATCATAGGGTTCTTTGAAAAGTTAATAGCACTAGTGTTGTCACAATAGATAATAACTAGTTCTTTGGTTTACTCCTTCATACTTGACAACAACTATTTGAACCATATGATATTTGAACAATTCACTACTGCAGCAACATATTTTGCCTCTGCCGTAGACTGAGAAATGCAGTTTTGTTTCTTATTGGTCCAAGAGACTAATCTCTTACCAAGGAATAATGCTCCACCACTTGTGCTCTTCCTGTCATCAACAATTCCTGCCCAATCAGCATCAATAAAAGTCTTCAAGTCAAAGTTTCCTCCTTTCTTATACCATAATCCATAATCTTCAGTACCCTTAAGATATCTCAGAATCCTTTTGATGGTCATTAAGTGATTCTCTCTGGGATTAGCTGAAAACCTTGAAACAATACTAATTGCTAATGCAATATCAGGTTTAGTGTGAACAACATATTGAAGTTTACCAATCATGGATCTATAGGTAGTCTGATTTACCTCTTTTGAATCGTCATCCTTAGACAACTTATGTCTAGTAGGCATAGGTTTCTGAACAGGTTTGGAATCTTCCATCCCAAATTTCTTCAGTATCTCTTTGATGTATTTAGACTGAGTAATATAGATACCATCCTCCATCTGATGAACTTGTAAACCAACAAAGAATTTCATTTCACCAAATATAGACATCTCAAATTCCTTACTCATAGCTTCTGAGAATGCTTTGCATAAATCAACATGTCGAGTAAATAGTATGTCATCAACAAATATCTCTACTAATAGTATCTTGTTCTGAGGTCCTTCTTTGATGTACAAGCTACTATTGTCATTAGTTGTTTGAAATCCAATACTTATCAAGTAACCATGTAATCTTTCATACCAGGCTCTAGGAGCTTGTTTAAGTCCATACAATGCTTTGTGCAGTTTGCAAACCATCTTCCTTTTGTTACGATCTACAAAACCTTCAGGGTGCTCAATAAAGACTTCCTCTTCAAGAAATCCATTCAAAAATGCAGATTTTACATCCATTTCATATACCTTGAATCCTTTATGTGCAACATATTCCAGAAGAGTTCTAACTCCTTCAAGTCTTGCAATAGGAGAAAATTTTTCTCCATAATCAATACCCTCTTCTTGAGCATATCCTTTACATACTAATCTTGCTTTGTTTCTAGAAGCTTCTCCTTTTTCATTCATCTTGTTTCTAAAAACCCACTTAGTACCAATCACATTTTAATATTTTGGTCTAGGTACAAGAGTCCATGTTTTATTCTTTTCTATCTGCTCAATCTCTTCATTCATTGCTTCTATCCAGCTTTCATCATTCAATGCATCTTTAATGGTTCTAGGTTCAATTTCACTAAGAAAACATGTACCTTTGATTTTGTTCCTTTTCATTATAGCTTCTTTCTGATCTCCAATTATTTTATTAGGTGGATGATTCTTTCTGACATACTTTGCAATTATAGGTTCCTTCCTCTTTGATTCTGGGGTTGCTTCACTATGTTCACCATGCTCAAATTTTCTATTTTTTTCTTCTTTTTGATACTTGGGTTCCACTATTTGAGACTCGGGTGCCTCTATTTGTGACTCAGGTGCCTCTATCTATGACTTGGTTCCCTCTGTCTGTGACTTGGTTTCTTTAGTTTGAGATTCTATTCCCTTGGTCTGTGACTTGGTTTCAATAGTTAGAAGCTCAGGTTGCACATGTTGTAACAAGGTTGGTGCTGATGAATTCAGTGGTTGACATGGTCATTGTCCAATCACCATTGCATGTGTCTTAGGTATAGTATCAGGTTCATAATATACAAAGTTCATGTAGTCATCAGGCTCTTTACTGCTCTGTTCTTCATTTTTCTTTGCAAACTCATCAATCTTTACATGCACACTTTCTATGACTTTATGAGTAGTAAGATTCAAAAATTCATATGCTTTTCTTTTGCAGGAGTAGCCTACGAATATACCTTCATCACCTTTTACATAAAATTTTTCATTTCTTTCTTCCTTCAAGATGTAACATTTACTTCCAAATACTTTGAAATAACAAACATTAGGTTTATATCCATACCATAATTTAAAAGGTGTCTTCTCAGTACCTTTCTTTAGTTGAACTCAATTCAAGGTGTGAATTGCAATGTTGATGGCTTCCTTCCTGTATTTGGTAGCAATATTCTTTTCAATCATCAAGGTTATTGCACAATCCATAATGGATCTGTTCCTTCTTTCTCCTATAGCATTTTTCTATGGTGTACCTGGGGTAGATACTTGTCTCTATATTCCTCTTTCATTGTAGAATTAACTAAACTCATTAGAAATGAATTCTCCTCCTCTGTTAGATCTTAGGCATTTAAGTTTCTTTCATGTTTCCTTCTCAACTCTGGCAAGGTGCCATTTGAACTTCTGAAAAGCTTCTGATTTCTCTTTGAGAAACATAACAGTCATCATTTTGGAATGGTCATCAAAAAATAGAATGAAATAATTCTCACATGTGTAACTTTTTGTTCCAATTGGTCCACACAAATTAGTATGTACTAATTCTAGGACTTCTTCAGTATTGTAATTCTTTCTCTTAAAACTAGTTTTGCCCATCTTCCAAATTTGACATTGTTTGCATATTGCTAAATCAGGTTTCTTCAAAATAGGAATACCTCTTACTCTTTTATTCTTACTTATGTTGATCAGGCTATCAAAATTTACATGACACAACCTTTTATGCCATAACCAGCTTTCTTTTACTTGTGCAATAAAACATGAACTTTCATTGAGATCAAGATAAAATAGATTACCTTTTATTTTCCTACTAGTTCCAACTAGGTTTCCCTTACCATCTAGGAGCTTGGCCTTATGATTCATGAATTCTACCTTGAAACCAATGTTATTTAGTTGTTCCACACTTTGTAGATTACTCCTTAGTCCTTCAACCCAATAATCATTTTCACATTTGATTCCTTCAGTTAGAGAAATACAACCTTTACCTTTCACATAGCAGGGTTCATCATTCCCAAAAATGACACTCCCACCATCAGTGCTCAAGATGTTCAAATTTGGTTTTATCACTAGTCATATGGTGAGAACAACCACTATCAATTATCCAGGTGTCATTCTTGCTAATATGAGAGTAAAGTGTAGTCTTTTCATTATCTTCGTTGTCTGACTCATCCTTAATAGAAATGTAAACCATTTCATCTTCATCTTCATCACTATCAGAATCTTTAGCAATATAACAAGATTTCTTACCTTTGTCCTTGTAGCTTTTGTATCATTTTAAATCTTTCTTGCCTTTGTACTTTTTGAGCTTTTTCTCACCTTTGTCTTCTTTGTTTGGAAACTTAGCAGCAATGTGACCAACCTCATCACATGAAAAGAAAATCAATGGTATTCTTCCTTTGTACTATCCTTTTCCTTTTACAGCTCTCTTTACAATTAATACTTCAATGATTTCTAGATCTTCATCATCAGAATCATCATCACTGTCACTGTCAATCTATTTTCCTTTCATATTTCCAAGGTTTAATTTAACTTTAAATGCAGACTCAAGATTACTAGGATTAGGAGAATAATTTTCAAAATTATCTAACTCAAAAGTTGTGAGTCTTCCAACCAATCCATCTATAGTTATATCATTACTGCATCTCATCTCTTGAATAGCTGAAACTCTAATTGCATAGATAGGAAGTAAAGTTATCAATACCTTAGTGACCATTTTTTTGTCTTCAATTGTTCCACCGGTAGCTCTGATTGCACTGACACTTTTCTTGTTTCTTTCACTGTACTTTGTAATGTCTTCTCCTTCCTTCATTTTTATCAAATAAAACTATCCTCTGAGACTTTCTTCTTTGTATCTCTTTACATTGTCATCTCTTCCATTGATGTCATGCAGTTTGTTCCAAATATCATAGGCAGCAGGGCAGTCCTTGACTTCATCAAATTTTGAATAGCTGAGTGAAGAAGCAATATTTATCATCATTATATTATGATGCTTCCATAGACATAGGTCTCAGTGGTTCCACATATTTGTGATCCATGAATTGTGAACTAGTATCTCCAATAGTAGATAGATGTAGCCTCATCAAATATTGCCATGCAATGAAGTTGTCTTTGTTAAGCTTAGGGATCTCTTTTCTATAATACATCTTTTATCTTTATCTTAGGCCTTGAAACCTTCCCTGTAAGCACTTAAAATCTTCCCTATAAGCACCAAATGCTCTGATACCAATTTTAGGAAATGAGTTGAGTAACTAAGAGGGGAGGGGTGAATTAGTTACCACAAAAACAAATCCAAGTCCCTTAGATGTCGTAAACAAATTTAGAACTATTACTCAGTTAACATAGATATTCTGTTGTCACTCGATTAACATAGAAAATATTAAGATATTAACTATGATTATTCTTTAGTGATTAATTGCAGAAAAATAAACCATAAAGAAAATAACAAGTGCACAAATAACACCAATATTTAACATGGAAACCCAATATGGGGAAAACCACCAATTTCAACTAGTCACTATTTTTCACTCTTCTAAAGTGAGCCTTGTTAGGAGCCAACCCTATTAAAGGTTACAATAACACACTGTTAGGTGTGACCCTATTAGAGGATTTAATCACCCTGTAAGGAGTGGCCTTGTTAGAGGTCTTTAAACACTTCAATGTAGAAATTTCACCTTGTGAGAGGATTTACAAAAGAATATTAAGTCTACTCTGTTAAAAGATTTAGATCACTGCTACAATTGTTAGAAAGTAACAATGGATTGACCTATTTTTAGAAGCAACTATATTTACTGATTTAGATCTCTACTATAGCTTTAAACACTTGATCCTCACTAATCAAATATTCTATTGCAGTTCCGTATTAACTGTCCTTAATCAGAATCCCATCTGATTTCGCCTCCACACTTCATATCATAAACAAGCTTATCTCTTTTTCACACTTATTCAATACAAACTTAACCTTATATAAATATGATAAGACTTGTCAAGTCGGCCTTAATAACCTTCCAAATAATCAAAAAAACTTAATTTTATGGGCTGCATATAACCAATTAACCATAAAATATAAATAGTTGTTAGTCAGCTGACACTAAATATCTAACTCAGTTAAGGGTATGTGTAGGATCATGAAATACCAAGCTATGGCCTTAAGTGGCAATGAAAAATTAGAAAATCAGGGTTAGTCAACTTGACGTAAAAAGTTGAACATCTTATCAACCTTATGTGAAAAAGTTGTGAGAACAGAATTTGTAGGAAATTGAATGTATTGTCTAAACTACTAACCCTTGTCTAAAAAAACATTAATCTAATTGTTCAATATTTTAGATTTCAATGCAGTAGTACAAAAATTTCAAGAAAAAGATAAAAAGTATGTGTATGTCTGAGCACCTTAATCACAATCAAATGATGATATATTTTTACAAGATTCTAAATATAAGTAGTAGACTCACTCCCAGATGTGACACATATTTTTGTGTAATTTTTTACCAAATAAATAATTAATTATGAATTTTCTGCTACAACTTATTCAAAATAAAAAAAACTCTTGTGTCTAACCACCTTAACTAATTCTAAACTTTACGAAATTGTAAAGTTTTTTTTTCCTATAGTAGGTGAAGCATAGAATGTGACACATGTTTCAGATTTCAAAAAGCTTAAACCATTTGAAAGTTATAGTTGTTTTTCAATCAGTCTATGAATCAAGACTTTAGAGATAACTCAACTAGAAAATAAGTAATAATTACTTACTGAACTTGAATTCTGACAGTAATTATATTGATGGAAAGCTGATAACATCTTTAAGAAACCCTTTTTGTTTCATCAATTTTGGGTGAAAAACGGTCGTCTGCTACATTGTCTAAGTTTGGAGATTAGAGGAAATATGGTGAACACGTCATTTGGGTTGACCATCCACGTTTGGCATTAGAAAGCCAAAACCCAAAGCAACTACCAAGCCTAATCGTATATCTGATACTATCAGATATTTGATATGATAAGATATCCAATATTATTGTATATCTAATATCTCCTACCCAAATACAACATTTTGATTTCAAACCTCTTTTCATTTTTATGATTCAAGTTTTTTTAATTTTATGATTTTATATTTTTAGTTCATATATTATAAACTTCATTTGTTTTAATATAATATTAGATGGTAATAGCATTAGTATTATATAATTATTTAAATATTAGTATTATATTATTATTTATTTCTCTATTTTATAATAGTATAATATTAGTATTAATTATTTATTAATAATTATAGTACAACAATAATACCTAGGAGAGAGAGAGAGAGTAGGAACTCTAGAGAGAGAGGGGGTAGGAACCCTCTCTCTCTCTAGAGTTCATATATATATATATATATATAATATTAATACAATATTAATATGATATTAATAATATAATATTAATATGATATTAATAATATAATATTAATATTAATATTAATATAATTTTAATATTGTTAAAATATAATAGTAATACATAAAGTAAAATAAACATTAAAAATAGGATGAAAATGAAAAGCTTGAATACAATTTGGTCGGGACATATCGGGCATTCGATAATATGGGATGTCTTATAATATCAGATATCCGATATGCTTTACTAGTATCCAAAAGAAAAAATTGATTGTTTAGGTCCTTGTCCAAGAATTACGTTTTTCTACAGAGAATTTTATGGGAAATCAGTTGTGAAAGACAAAAAACACTTTTTGACCCTTTTTGTTGGAATCTCTATTTTATCAAAGGTTGCATCACCTTTTTGGTCTCACCATGGGGAGTAGTAGTCGTCGGAAGCATAAACGGAAGAGGAAGCTCCTAAATGAAGAGATTGAAGTGTATAGAGAAATGGATAGGGTTGCCCATCAGAATAAGAGACAAGGCATGTTAAATTTTAATGAAGATGTGGGCATAGGCCCACCCTTAAATGTGGTTTCAAGTGAAGAAGAACATGAATTTGAAATGATTTATGATAATAATATTGAAAATTTGAATGTAGGGATTGAAGATGAAAATGTAGGTCTTGAAAATGAACATGTAGATGTGGAAAATGGAAGTGTGGACATTGACAATGACAATCCACTATTTGAATATGAAGGAATTGACAATGATATTAGTGCACAAGAACCAAATCAGCATTACACATCTCCAAATTATATGAGAAATGAAGTCCCTTATGAGGAAGAAATACAAACTTCAAATTTGAGACCTTCAAGAACAACAAAATGGTTACTTGAAATTGATGAGAACATAATGAGCAATTTCAATCGTAAGCGATCATAAAGAACCATTCGGTTGTGGGTTTCAAAACTTTTTGATCTATTTTTTAGCCAAAAGACATTGGTTGAGCACTGTCAATTGTTTGTGCAGTTGTTAAAGATGCAGAAGATGAGACCTATTCTAGCCAAATTAAAGATTAGTGTGAACAAGAAAAAGGAGAGGAATGCTATTATTGTGAGATATCTTTTTAGTGCTCTCAGTTCCATTGGGAAGACTACCAAGAAAAAAGACAAGAGAGCTTCTAGGAGGGTTATTACAACCTCCTTAGTAAGTCATCATTTGAGAAGGCTCATTTGATGAGACAAACCTGTATTAACTTGAACCTAAATCGTAAAACTTTGGATAGAGAAATTGCAAGAAGAAAAAGACTTTATGATCCTCTTCAAAATGATACATGGGCTTATGGTGGGAGACTTCCATGTTGTGATAAGAAGCTTAGAGATGATGTGAAGGATCAAATTCAACTATTTTGGCAATCTAACTCAAGCGTGTCACCAAATGTGAAGGATGTCTTGAAGTTGAGAATTGGCATTCGAGGCCACACCCCGCATCCAAAACATTATTTGGAGGTGAGTCAAACAATGTTGTTAAAAAAAATTTGTGAGACACATCCAACATTGCAAATATCACAAAGAGACTTTAAAGAATTGAAGCCTTTTTTGTGTGTGCCTCTTAAGATTTGAAATACCTATTATTGCAAATATCATGTGGAGTTTTCAATGCATCATGAATTGTTGTGATCCATTCATTTTACTTTGCATACTAGTGAAATATTGGAGGAGTGTGGTGCAAGTGCTCTTCCAAAATCATCAAGAGACTTGCTAGATCATTTTTTATGTCTTAGAGATGATGGATGTTTCTTTTATAGACAAGATGTCTTAAATGAGAAGTGCCCAGAGTGTGGTGGGCTAGTGAAGTTTGTTTCATGTTTTCATGGGGGAAAACATGATTTTGGAAAGACAATTGTCCAAAAAAGGTATATGATACCATTAAATATACATTGAAAAGTGGAGGTGAAGGCTCTAGATCCGAGTTGGTTACAAAAGAAAGCAATGTAGCTGATTTTATTTTAGATTTCAGGAAGAATATTTTTTGCAAGTATGCAAGGCATAGTCAAAGGTCTTAGTGGTTGGATCAATAATTTAGGATTTGTAAGGACACTTTCCTAATTGGCACTATTATATCGGTCATTGAATTTGCAGAGAACTATACATTGTAGCCCCAAAATGAGTTGCAAGCTCAATATTACAATTCTATTTCGGTTGCTATTTTTGAGCACATAACATATAGACACTCCCTGATAGTACAGAAGATGAGTGAAAGATAATCTGAGAATACCATTTTTATATTAGTGATGATAGATATCACTCTCACGAGTATGTCCAACATTTATTTGAGAACTATTTTGAGTGGCTGCGGGAAATGATATTTCTATGGATAGACATCTCATTTGGTTAGATAATTACATAGGTCAATTCAAAAATGCATGTATGTTTTATTGGTTATGTAGAATGAATGGTGTACCTCATATTTGGAGTTTTTTTTATGTTGGTCATGGAAAAGGGGAGCATGTGTTAGTAATAACTAAGAGGGGGGGGGATGAATCAGTGGCTTTAAACATTTATCCAATTTCAAACTTTAATCCACAAATCAGTACTTCTCAAATTATTAAGTCCCTACAAGATGTATGCCTTTGAAATACTTGAAACAAATAACTGTCTGTCGGTTTACCTTGTTTGTCCTTATTCTCCTTGATAACCAATAAGTAGTAAACTGTATTTACCTATACTCAATAAATATGTAGAGTATACCAGTCAATCCATAAATGCATATGTAGAACGTAAAACAATAAAGTAATGAACCATACACATATAACACAAGGATTTTAATGTGGAAACCCTGTTAAGGGAAAAAACCACTGGGACTGGTACCCCAAATTTTCACTCTTCTGAAGTGAGCCCTGTTAG
>MU225278.1:728083-763545 GCA_018584345.1 Thuja plicata | reverse complement strand
ACATGTATGAATGAAGGAGATTGAAAACCAAATCAGAGGTTTAGTTATCCCAACATCACAACAATGGAGTCTTTCAAATAAACACATGTAAAATAAATGTTAAATAACATAATGCATTTGACAAAACTTTAATCAATTGTACTCCTATCTACCATGAATCTTGCAATCAACATTTTGGAGCTCTCAAAAGTATAGTGCACCAGATGGCTAATGGAGAATGAAGATATAGTATGAAAATAATAAATACATACAACGCATGGAAAATATATAATATAAAAATGAACATACATACATAAATGCAATGCATGACAAATACATAATATGGAAATAATACATACATACAACACATGCCAAAGATATAATATAGAAATGATACATACATAGTACACATGAAAAAGATAAAATAATCAGAAATGAACATGTAGATATGTATATATGAAATAGTTTTGTACAAAATGTGGCACATGCCATCTCCAAAAATTTACAAAATCAGTTCATATCTATATAGAATATGGCATACACCATCTCAAAATGTTTCATATGGCATCTCAACATAATAAGTTCAACTACAAATGTTTCTAGGACATCCTATTCTACTAGTGGATGATCAAAGTGATGTCTCTTCGAACTAATCTTTGGCTCTGATCAATCCTACATTAACACACAAAAGTGAAACCCCAAGTTAGATTACTTAGTTTATATGGTTTCAACAAATAATAAATAAAAATTTAAAATCATAGTCAACAATAATAAATATTTTTTTTTAAATTGAACTCTCATGTACCTCGCCTCTCGGTCTCCTCATGCGGTCAGGAGACCTAATATACGTCTTTAGTTGTTAAGGGACAATGCCACCAACATTGACTCTGACCTGTATATATGTTTGCAAACATGAGATTGATGTAAGACTTATGCTATTTAATGTTAAATCCTTGGTAGAAAATATATGTTTTAAATATAACTCAATTAACAATAAAACTTACCTATGTTGAACTTTCTTCAGGAAATGTTGGTTAGGTCATCAGTGATACAAACCCTTGGCACGGTACCTCCCTCAAACTAGGGGTGACCTACAAAAGTTAAACAGATAAGTTTCATACAATCGTGACTTGATCATATTAAATATATACTTGATAGTAAAATACACACAAATAAATTTAGAAATATACGTACTGTGGGGCTACCACTATGAATTGAGATGTCTGTGACTCTATCATGGAAAACCGGTCTCACGACATCATCAGACACCACCCTCTGTCAAATAAATCATGTAATTAAAAATGAGTATGCACAAGTGACACGTATACAATGCTTAAACAATATAAAATACTTAATTATCTTCCCCTTGTCAACACCAAATGCTTGAACCCTCTCACATTTCCCCCCAGTCCCTACATCAGTATGTAATAAGATGATCATAAAAATTAGAAAATACATGTATACAATATTATAATAAAAGGAAACCAATGAGTACATTAAAATGTATGTACCATGGAAGTGTCAAGGCCAAATGAAATGGATAAAATATTGGACCCCTCCACTTGTGCCATCTCCTCCTCTATCATCAACTGGACATAAATGAAACACATAAAAAACATAAGTGGGAAATCATTATAAGAAAATTCTATTAAAAATATGAATGTTTAAAATTAAATACAATGTAACAAGTTAATTGTTTACTCTTACCGTAATAGTAGGAGTCCATGGCTCTGTATGCCCCTGATGCACATCTCCATGGGGTGCTTGAATGCCTGTAGTGTGCTGTGTAGTTTTGTCCACTTCAACACATAGTTATATGCATCACTATTATTCAGGGGACCCAAGCACATATTCCTGCACATAACACAAGTATGAGGCACACAAACCTGTGAGCTCGTGGAGGATGTGGAAGGGCCAAAAGCATTAGTATGAGGAGGAAACAATGCCACACTCTACCTAATGAGTATATCACTCAAGGTGTGAATGGCTCGAATAGTCTGTGAGTTAGCCTCAATAATAATGTTAGGATGCTGCATTGTGGGAGGTGGTGAAATCTTGGGAGGGGGGACATATGTGTGAGATTTCACCTGCTATGCCCCTGACCTATCCTAGGGAGTGCCTAATCCCATGCCTTGGTTCTTTCTCATGCTCTATTAATTGACTTTATGACCGAGCATAAATTCCGCATACAATTTTCATATGAATTAGAATGGTACATCCAAATTGCTGTGGGGTGGTCTATCAAAAACCATCCACTAGCAATCCTAAAAGTTGTCACGTATTGCATCATTTGTACACCATTTAATTGACAACTTGGTTTTTTTAGGGTCCCCTTTTAAACCAGTTTTGGGATCAACAAAAATGTTACATATGTCATGTTTTTTTATGTTTACATCCATAACTTGATCGTAGTTAAGCCCATCATAAAATTGGGTGTGCATGGATTCACACCAAAGAAGTGCAGCATTGTGTTGTTCTGTGAGTTTCTCCATGCTCTCAATAATGGAGTTCATCATGGAAAACGTGGGCACAAGGTGGGGATATTCACATATGTGTTGTGATATCCTCTAAGCTGATTTAGATTATCTCCTATGAGATCTTGTAATGGTAGAGGGTTTAAGAACGGTTGGTCTTCTGAAGATGGGGGATTGTTTTGAGGTGGTTCTAGATTGTTCACAGACTCGAAGGGAGGATTTTTGGATAAGTATAAATCCATGTTTGACTCAAAAACAATATAGAATAAACAATATAAATTTCAACCTTGATTTTTATCATTTTAACTCTAGTTTATAATCAATTTTAAAAAATAATAAACAATATCATATAAAACCTAGTTTTAAAAAAAAAACAATAAATTTCAATCCAAAAACAAAAAACAAGAATGAAACTACTATATTTCACTTACATGTATACTGTACCAAATTTTATATCAGATCCCTATCTGATATACTGTTTTGTTGGCTTGGCTTTGTTGCTTCAACGTTTTCACAATGAAAATGTTGAACGCAGCCGTGGGCAACAATATATTGTTACTGATGAATATCAAATATCTGATATTATTGGATATTTGATAATGATTTAGCTTTGGATTTTATCTTGGCTAGGTGTACTTGTTGGATGATATCAATTTTGGTTACTAATCATGTTGTTGATATTCATGTTTTGTCACTGATGTCAAAATATATTTCTATGGAGAAGATAGATTGACTACTTAACTGGAATGAGTGTACGGACACTATACGAATGATTCAAAAGGATCTAAGGTCGATTTATGTAGAAGGATGTGTCTTAACTGTACTCCTAAGGTCGCTTGACTTTATGTTACATTATGTGGATGTTACAGTTCATTTGGTGAAGACTATTTTTCTGGATTGCAACTATGATTCTAGACATAGGAGGTCTCTGCGTTTTGGGTATATCTTACTAAGGAAGATGTTTTAGAACTTGTGAGATTAGTGATAGAGAGCTGACATATGATGGTGAAATGGGTTGAGTTTTATTTTAGTTTGGGTACTAATGACGTTAATTGTGGCATGTATTCTGGAGAAGACCTATTTCCTGGCCAACTTTAAACTTGTAACATGTGGAAATTAATTATGAGAGTGGATTGCAGATCTGGAAGTATTTGTGATGAATTGTAAATGTTGTATAATTTTTATAGGTACCATGTGTATCTTAGCAAGGGCTTATGTAATTATTTGTATGATGGGAAGCCTTAATTGCCCGACCTAGTTAATTATGTATTAGGAAAGCTTAACTGGATGACCTAATGGGTTATTGTAAAAGGGTATATATGAGTGATCTTTTCATTTGTGAAAAGTGTGGTAGAGAAAGAGAAGAGAAGAGATTTGTGAAGCTTGACTGCTGGATAGAGAGTAGTGTTGATACTTCATTGGAACTGATCAAGTAAAGACAGTTGCTATTAGACAGTTCACTGGATTGTGTACTTGTTGTATACACTTGATGTGGATTATAAATCATTGAGGGTGGCTTTAACCATCTTTGGGTAGTGTACCTTGGCAGTGAGCCTACTATTTAATTTGACTCCTAACAGGGTTTGTCTCCTAACAGGGACTATGTACTGTAATGTTGTAACAAGCTCCTAACAGGGCTAATATTTTTTAACAAGGATACTATACTCTCAGTACATTATTTGTGGGTGTTAATTCACACCGAGGTTTTAAATTTAACAAGGTTTCCTCATCAACAAATCTTGTGTTATGGTGTTTTCTATTACTGTGTTATTAATTACATTTCCTGATATGGTTAATAAATTTTAAAGTTTAATAATCTATACTACAACTGATTCAGCCCCCTCTTAGTTGTCTTCATGTGGACTGTTATTCCTAACAATTGGTATCAGAGCTACTGGTCCTTAGAGAGAAATTTTAATAGATTGAGGTGATCCTTAAGATGACTTACTATAGGAATGGTAGTTTGAAGTTTGATCCTGAAAACTTTGACAGTTGGCAGAACAAGATGAGAATACATTTGATGTGTCTAGGACTTGACTACTGGGTGATCATAAAGAAGAAAGAAAAGTTAGCAATTGAGGATGAAATAGATAAGGCCGCTAACGATTAGAAGAAGCTATTTTCATGTAATATGGTTGCAAGGGAATCCCTAATCAGTGCTCTATCAGAAGGAGAATTCACTTAAGTAAAAGATTTGGACTCTGCACATGAAATCAGGTGAAGACTGGAAGCACTATATGTTGGAGACAAATTTAAAAATGCAAGAAGTAATGATCTGAGAGAATAACTTGGAGCCTATGCTGATGAATGGGAATAGATACAGGAAGAAGAAAGGAATCTAGATGAAATTGTTGCACTGATTTCTAGAAGAGAAAAGAGAGGTAAGGGCAGGTTTGAAGGAAAATTACCTTTGAAATGTTTTTAATGTAATAAGATCGGTCATTTTGCATCTAGATGTCCTACATGAATTCCAAAGAACAAAACTAAGTTTTCCAAGTATAAGCTCTCAAAGGATAAGGAGTGCTATTATGCTAGTGAAGGAATATCTGATGATGAGGATGATAACTTTAATGAAATTGGATTCCTTTCTATTAAGGATGATGAACCTATGCATGAGGAAAAAACATTAGTATCTCAAGTTGAAAATAAATCTAAATGGGTCATAGATAGTGGTTGTTCACATCATATGATTAGAGATAAAAATAAATTTGTGAGTTTGAAGAAGCATGATGGTGGTGTTGTTATATTTGGTGACAATACTCCTAAACTTATTATTGGGATTGGATCTATCTCATTGGATGGTAAGACTAACACTGACAATGTATTACTTGTTGATGGACTCAAGCATAATTTGTATAGTGTTGGACAACTAGTGGACAAGGGTTATCAACTGAACTTCATCAATGGGAAATGTTATATCAAGAGTAAAATAGGAGACTTGATAGCATTTGGTACTAATTCTAGAGGTAATGTATTTGAACTAAGCACATCTGAAGCTACTTGTTTTATTGCAAAGATTGATGACAGCTGGTTATGGCACTGAAGATTTTTTCATGTTAATTTTGACAACATTGTGAAGGCAAGTATGAAAAAAGCAGTAAGAGATCTACCTAAAATTGTTAATCCATCTAACACTATGTGTAGAGAATGTGTTATGGGGAAACATACTAGAAGCACTTTCAAGAGCAAATCCTATTCAGAAAAAGGGAAGTTGGATCTGGTGCATATAGATCTGTGTGGCCCTACAAGAACAAGATCATACTATGGTGAAAGGTATTTTATAATCTTTATTGATGAATTTTCTAGAATGATGTGGGTTACATATTTGAGAGAGAAATATGAGGCATTTGACAAATTCAAGTTGTTCAAAGCAAAAGTTGAGAATGAATCTAGTTTAAAGATGAAATGTTTGAGATCACACAGAGGAGGAGAATTTACATCAGAACTGTTTAACACATATTGTGAAGAAAATGGAATACATAGATAGACTTCAACTCCTAGAACTCTACAATAGAATGGGATAGCAGAGCGAAGAAACATAACTATATTAGATGCTGCTAGGACTATGTTGCTGGAAGGAAATATATCACATGTTCATTAGAGAGATGCAGTTGGCACTGCTAAGTACACACTAAATAGAATTCAGATCAGTCAAGGTAAAAATAAAACCCCTTATGAATTATGGTTTTATCATACACCTACTGTGAAATATTTCAGAATATTTGGTAGTAAATGCTATATCAAGAGAGATTATGAGATAGGAAATTTTGATGCAAGAAGTGATGAATAAATCCCTCTTGGTTATTATACTAAGAGTAAAGCATATAAATGTTTCAATCTGAGATTGAGAAAACTAATTGAAAGCACCAATGTGAGGATAGATGAGAAATTTCAACTTTAGGAAAGAATGTATGATTGTGGTCAGATAACAAAAACAAGAGAAGTTATTGTTGAACTTGAAGAACCCTTGATGATTGAGTATGAGATTGAAGAAGAAGAAGTGTACATTGAGCAACCTGATGGTTTTCCTTTGACAGATGATGAAAACATGGTTTTCAGACTGAAGAAGGTACTGTATGGACTGAAACAAGCGTCGAGGGCATGGTATGCAAGACTGGATAAAAATATAATTCATCTTGGTTTCGTAAAAGGTAATGAAAATAGTAATTTGTATTTAAGAACTGATGAAGATGGAATCTTAATTATAGAAGTTTTTGTTGGTGATATCATTTTTGGAGGAAATGATAAAATGAGTTAGAATTTTTCTAAAGAAATAGAGAATGAGTTTGAGATGTCAATGATTGGTGAGATGAAATTTTTTCTTGGTTTGCAAATTAATCAGAGTAAAAATGGCATATTTATATCTCAGACCAAGTTACTTAAGGAAATGTTGAAGAAATTTGGAATGGGAGATTGTAAATCTATTGGTACACCCATGATAACAGGGAAAAAACTAAGTAAAAGTGATGAGACTCAAAGTGTTGGGCAGACTAAGTACAGGTCAATGATTGGAGGTCTACAATATTTGACACACACTAGACTAGATATTACTAATGCAGTTGGAATTGTGGCTGGATATCAGGTAGATCCTAAAGAAACACACTTTTCTGCTGTGAAAAGAATTTTTAGATATCTGAAAGGAATAGTAGAGTATGGATTATGGTATAAAAAATCTGATGATTTTACTTTGCAGGCATTTACTTATGCTGATTGGGCAGGTAATGTGGATGAAAAAAAGAGCACAAGTGGTGGTGCATTTTTCCTTGGGAAGAGATTGGTTTCCTAGTTAAGCAAGAAGCAGAATTGTATTGCTCAATCTACTACTGAATCAGAATATGTAGTTGTTGAAATTAATTGCACATAAGTTGTTTGGATGAAACAAATGCTGGAAGATATTGGAATAATTTTCAAGGAGCCAGTGGTTATTCATTGTGATAACACAAGTACATAAAACATATCAAAGAATCCTATAATGCACTCAAAGACTAAACATATTTCTATCAAGTATCATTTCTTGAGGGAGAAGGTAGTGACTAAGGAGATTAAACTAGAGTACATAAGCACAAAGGAACAAATAGTAGATATATTTACTAAAACTTTGCCAAAAGAATCTTTTGAGTACCTCAGAGGCATGCTTGGGGTGATGGACCCTCCCATTGGTAATTAAAATGATGTAGATATGCATTATTCTAGTGGATCTCAGAGCTATATTATTCTCTGGAATTGATGTATGGATCCACTCCTTAGGGGGAGTGATCGCAGGAGAACACTATGGACCACATTTGGGTGATCTTGCACCTGATCAGAAATGAAGATTTGAAAAATCTACTGAAGACTACAGATGAGTTATGGCACCCTTTGCCATTGCTGCCAAAGGGGGAAGGAATCTATGTGAAAATCCCTACTATTTTGGGAAATTTATGTTGAGGATATTGAGAAGATTGTATTGAGAGAGAGTACTTTTGGGTTGATGCATATGGATTTTCCCATATGTTTACATAAATTCCAAAGGGGGAGATTGTTGGATGATATCAATTTTGGTTACTAATCATTTTGTTGATATTCTTGTTTTGTCACTGATGTGAACATATATTTCTATGGAGAAGACAGACTGACTACTTAACTGGAATGAGTGTATGGACACTGTACAGATGATTTAGAATGATCAAAGCTGGATTTATGTAGAAGGTTGTGTCCTAACCTTACTCCTCAGGTCGCTTTAATTTATGTTACATTATGTGGATGTTACAGTTCATTTGGTGAAGACTATTTTTCTGGATTGCAACTCTGATTCTGGCGAGAGAAGGTCTCTGTGTTTTGGGTATAGCTTACTAAGGAAGATGTTTTAGAACTTGTGAGCTTACTGATAGAGAGCCGACATATGATAGTGAAATGGTTTGAGTTTGATTTCAGTTTGGGTACTGATGACATCATTTGTGGCATGTGTTCTGGAGAAGACCTATTTCCTGGCCGACTTCAGACTTGTAACATGTGGAAATTAATTATGAGAGTGGATTATAGATCTAGAAGTATTTGTGATGAATTGTAAATGTTGTATACTTTTTATAGGTACCGTGTGTATCTTAGCAAGGGCTTATGTAATTATTTGTATGATGGAAAGCCTCAATTGGCCGACCTAGTTAATTATGTATTAGGAAAGCTTAACAGACTGACCTAATGGGTTATTGTAAAAGGGTATATATGAGTGATCTTTTCATTTGTGAAAAGTGTGGTAGAGAAAGAGAAGAGAAGAGATTTGTGAAGCTATGAAGCTTGACTGCTGGATAGAGAGCAGTGTTGATACTTCATTGGAACTAATCAATCAAAGATAGTTTCTATCAGATAGTTCACTAGATTGTGTATTTGTTGTATACACTTGATGCAAATTTTAAATCCTTGAGGGTGTCTTTAACCTTCTTTGGGTAGTGTGCCTTGGCAATGAGCCTACTATTTCCTTTGACTCCTAACAAGGTTTGTCTCCTAACAGGGACTGTGTACTGTAATGTTGTAACAAGATCCTAACTAGGCTAATATATTTTAACAAGGATACTATAGTCTCAGTACATTATTTGTGGGTGTTAATTCCAACTGGGGTTTTACCTTTAACAAGGTTTCCTCATCAACAAATCTTGTGTTATGGTGTGTTCTATTACTGTGTTATTATTTATATTTTTTTGATATGGTTAATAAATTTTAGAGATTAATAATCTATACTACAACTGATTCACCCCACCTCTTAGTTGTCTTGTGGACTGTTATTCCTAACAGTACTGACACCTAGGCCTACTCAAACGTCAACAAAATTTTGGGTGTGCTTTTGGACGAGTAAATAACTGATTTTTTCACATCGCCATTTTTTGGCATACCATGATCTTGTACAGACCCTTAATACACAAACCCTTAATACAGAAATCCTTCAATGCCTGACCAATACTTTAATGCCCGAGTGAAATTAGTTAGAACTAAAATCCTTCAATGCCCGACCAATACAGTAATGCCTAAGAGTGCTTGGCATAAATTGACTATGCTTGGTTTGGGTGTAGACATTTGTGTAACATCACTATATTTGTGTAAACATGAATGACAATATACAATTGAATAATTTTCATCAACACCCCTATGGAGTAACCCAAATATTGGTTTAGTGTATGAGGAATTTCATTTCGTAAGGGATTGAGAAAAGAAAATTGTTTCTATGATCTCATAGAAACATATGTGTAGAGAAAATGAAAATGGAGGAGTGGGACTTTAGATTTTGATGTGGGATAACAAAGCATTGGGAACCAAGCTTGCATGGAAAATTTAAAATCATTCTCAAATTATATGGGAAAATATCTTCCAAAGTAAATATATATCCAGTAAAAGAACCAAGTGATATATTTAGTTGTGTATCTCCACCAAGGGGCTCAAAGGTATGGATTTTTATTCTAAATTGAAAACTTGTCATCCAAAAACATCTTTCCTGGGATGTTCATGAGGGTCATCTACCCTATTGTAGGAAGACTCTTGCAAGGATACCCTTCCATAGATAATTTTATAAATACATATATACTAAACCCTTTTTAAAACAACAATTGTGAAGCCTATGTCAAAGACTATGTAGTAGTTGAGAAAGAATCCATATCTCGTGTGTGGAAATGGAAAGAGATGACTGGATTGTAGGTGAATGAAAATGACTTACAAGAGCTAACACAATTATTGAAATACACAGTCATTAAATTTGGAATAGGAATAGATTAGTTGATCTGGGTAAATTCCAAAATAGGCCAACATAATATAAAATATGATGAACCATAACTAATTGAATGTTTAATATGTTAAGTTGATAATCACTAAAATGCAGAAAGTTAATGCAAGACATTAAATCAATTAATGGATTGTATTGTCATTGATGTCAACTTCATATGATCTGATTGGTTATATACAAAGTGTCAAAGAATTTAGAGAACCAGAAAGATAAAGGTTATGCTATTAGTAATGCATAAAAATTTAGTATTCACAAAGTGACAATAGACACTGATGGACAGTGCACACCGATGAATAGAGAACCCTGAGAGGAAAGTAATAGTGATACCTGATAAAGAAACCCAACAAGAATTACTGACAAGAAGGATTACAAGAATTACCAATGGATAGAATTCCATAGTGTTACCCGATGGACAACCAACCCCGACAGAGAAACCCGAGGACAACTCAAGTGTTGACCGAGATAACAAAGATTTAAACACCAAAAATAACTGAATTCCAAAAATGACAAAAGACTTAGCTAGCAAGAGCTAAAGATGGAGTTAACTAGTTTTTAACATTTTTTTCATCGACAATTTTGAAGCCAGAGATAAGCTAGAGTTTTAAAGCAGTTTTATTATAGTTGTCAAGAAGATATCTACGAGATAAAACTGAAGTATAGTTTTAAAGAAAGATTGGCTAGAATTGTGGATTCACCAAGAACAAGAAAGTCAAGAACTTAGGAATAGTTAAATCATTTCTATAAAGAGAATATAATTCATTATGAATTAGGGGAGTAAATAGAGAAGAGGATGTTGAAAAGAAACTGACAAAGAAAGACTTCAATCAGACCTGATCAATCAAGTTGAAGAATAGAGCTAATTCTATGGACATCGAGCAACAAAGAAGCACAACATCACTAAGTAGAAAGAAGTGGAGAAAATTTATTGAAAGGATACATTGATCAGAAATGCATTATGAGCTTACAATAGATCTGAAAAATTACAAAGTATAGTTTTATATGTGAACAAATCATTTACTGTTTCAATTTAACCATTGAATCAGAAAGTCTCTTAACCAAGAAGGACTTAATCTTTATATATTTAGATACATCCTAAGGAGTATCAAAAGGTTTGGTCATGAAGATAGCATAGAGATGCCAGGTACCAATTGACAAACTACACTAGGTTTGGTCATAAAGGTAGCATAGAGATGCCATATATCAGGTGAAAAACTATTCTATTCAAATCCTCTAACAAGGTCACACCTAACAGTGTGTTTGTAACCTTTAACATGGTTTTCTCTTCACCGAGCTTACTTCAAAAGAGTGAAAATTTTGGGTTACCAGTCCCAAGTGGGTTTTCCCT
The DNA here is from genome assembly GCA_018584345.1 of Thuja plicata. Lineage (NCBI taxonomy): Eukaryota > Viridiplantae > Streptophyta > Pinopsida > Cupressales > Cupressaceae > Thuja > Thuja plicata. The sequence goes on along the minus strand of MU225278.1, from coordinate 752,000 downwards.
TAACAAGGTTTCCACATTAAAAATCCATGTGTTAATGTGTTCATGAGTCATTACTTTAGTGTTTTGCATTACACATAACTAAATCTGGATTGATCAGTATACACTAAGTAATTTACTATATTTTGGTAAATGAAAGACTGCTAATTAGTAAAAAATAAGAATAAGTTTTAACAGTGAACTCCAAGAAGTAGTTATTTGTTAAGATTATTTCAAGGCATACATCTTGTGGGACTAAAGATAACTTGAGGTTTACATTTAAGATAAAAAGTTTTTTGTGGTTAAGTCATTGAAATATTTTTGAGGCCACTAATTCACCCCACCCCCCCCACTCTCAGTTATTCTAATAATTGGTATTAGAGCTTGTGTTCTTAGAAGGAAGGTTTCAAGACCTAAGAAAAATATCACAAGATGAAAAAATGAGATGTGCCCAAGTTGAACAAAGACAAATTTTGCATCATGAAAAAGAAAAATAAGACTCCACCTATCAGGTATTGGTAATGATGTTACTCAACACCTAGATATTGAATATGTGTTTCCTACATGACCTCACACACTTGAGAAATTAAGAGAAAAACATGAGCATAATTGCATGATGATAGAGCTTTCTTCCTCACTCTCTGATGCTGAGTTTGAAGATGTAAAATCCCGCACCTTTGCAAAGCAAATGTGGGATAAATTGAAGCTGGTACTTGGAGGAGATGCTAATGTACTAAGAGCTAAGGTAGAAAGCCTAAGAGGGAGGTTTGATGACCTAAGGATGAAAGAAGGAGAAAATATCACTTAGTATAGTTGTAGAATAAAAGAGGTAGTCGATGTTATCTAAGGAGTTGGAGGTGTACTTGAAGAAGAGATAGTGGTAAGTAAAATCGTAAGAACCTTACTGCCTGTATACCCTATTAGAGTATCTACTATACAAGAAATGAGAGCATTTGTAAACAATAATGTTACTCTAGATAATCTGATTGGTAGACTGATTTCATTTGAGATAAATAACTTTGATAGTAGTGTCTTACCATCTATAGAGTCTGCATTCAAATTTTCTTTGAGAATAAGTAAGTCAAGTCATAAACACACTATGAGGAATGATAGTGAAATTGAAAGTGATGATCAAGGACTTGATGATATTGAAGCACTAATGGCTAGAAGATTGTAGAGAGGCAAAGGTAGATACACAGGTAAATTACCACTTGTATGTTTTAATTGTAAAGAGATTGGAAACTTTGCTGCAAGATGTCCCAACAAAAGAAAATATGACAGAAGTAGTGAGATATCATATGAAAAGAAGTTTGATAGATGTGATGATAGAGATTACCAAAGCAATCGACAATCTGACAGAAGAGATACTCAAGACTACAAGGACAAAGGGAAGAAAGCTTGTTACCTGGCTGAGAAAAAAGCTAGATATACTGACACCGAATCTAATGAGGACATTAAGATGGTATTTGTAACCATGAAGGATGATTCAGACGAAGAAGAAAGATATGTAGAAACTGGACTCATATCTAAGGTTAGTGAGAATGATGTCTAGATTATAAATAGTGGCTGCACTCACCACATCATCGGTGATTAACAAAATTTTGAAAATTTTGAGTATTATAATGGTGGATCAGTAAGAATGGGTAATGACACACCTTGTCTAGTTGAAGGTAAAGGAACCATAATGTTGAATAACCTAATCAAATGTGAAAATGCATATTGGGTAAAAGGAATTAATTATAATCTATTGAGTGTTTCACAGCTGAATAACACAAGTCACTAAGTAGCATTTGAAAATAAGAAGGCAAAGATCTTCAATGAATCAGGAAGGTTGATCAAAATTGGTGAACAGACAAAAGGTAACCTTTTCTATCTTGATAACATTAATACCACTTGTTTAATGGCTAGAAATGAAGACATATGGTTGTGGCATAAGAGATTATGTCATTTGAATTTTGACAACATGATTAAGATAAGAAATAAGAGGAAAGTAAGAGGCTTACCGAGCATGTCAAAGCCCAAACATATCATGTGTAAAAACTATCAAAAAGGTAAAATGACAAAGTCTAGTTTCAAGAGAAAAACCCATACATATAATGCCATTCTAAAATTAGTCCATACTGATCTATGTGGACCCATGAGGATAAATATTTACTATGGTGATAGTTATTTCATTCTATTTGTAGATGATTATTCTAGAATGATGATAGTTATGTTCTTAAAAGAAAAAATAGAAACATTCAAGATGTTTAAATGGTATAAATCCATGGTAGAAAAACAAAGTGGTAAGGAATTGAAATGCTTAATATCAGATAGAGGAGGGGAATTTATTTCATATGAATTCACTAACTTTTGCAATGAGCATGGAATTAAAAGACAGGTTTCTGCATTAAGAACGCCACATGAAAATGGGATTGTTGAAAGGAGAAATAGATCCATAGTTGATTGTGAAAGAACATTGTTGATTGAGAAAATCATCACTCAAACATTCTAGAGGGAAGCTGTCAGTACTATTGTCTACACATTGAACAAAGTACAATTAAAGAAAGACACCAAAAAGACACCCTATGAGCTATGGTACGGTTACACGCCCAATGTAAGTTACTTCATAATTTTTGGTAGTCAATGTTATATTTTAAAAGATGATAGAAATGGAAATCTTGACTCCAAAAGTTAAGAAGGTATCTTCCTAGGGTATTACACTAAAAGAAAGGCTTATAAATGTCTTAACAAGTCCTCTAACAAGATCCTTGAAAGTGCAAATGTCAGAATAGATGAATATGCAGAGAAAAATGATGAGGAAAGATGAAAAGAACTAGAAGAATACAATAGGTTTGTTTACAATGAAGATCATGATACTCTAGCTAAGAAACAATTTATCACTCCTGAGCAACAAAACATTTCACCCGAGCATCAGGCTGAAAATACCAAAAATTAGGAATATGATGTACCAAGCAATGAAGATCAGAATGAAGGTCAAGATGATTAGAATGATGAACACAGAGATGAATCAAAAATTTCCAAGTATGTTAGAAGACATCATCCATAGAATCAGATCATAGGAGACAAGAAGGCTGGAATGAGAACAAGAAGTAAGTCACTGAACACTAGATGTTTAATTTGTGATTTTGAGCCTAAATCTGTTAATACTACACTTGAAAATTAAGAATGGGTCAATTCTATGAATGAAGAGATAGAAGTGATTGAGAAGAACAAGACATGAACACTAGTACTGAGACCAGATGACAATAATGTCATTGGTACCAAATGGATATTCATAAACAAGCTGAATGAGAATGGAGAAGTCACAAGAAACAAAGCAAGATTAGTATGCAAGGGGTATGCACAAGAAGAAGGAATTGATTATGGAGAAGCCTTTGTACCCATTGTTAGACTAGAAGGAGTTAGAATACTACTTGATTATGTTGCATTCAAAGGATTCATGGTATACCAGATGGATATCAAATCTACATTCCTAAATAGAATACTGGAAGAAGAGGTATTAATTGAACAACCAAAAGGGTTTGTTGATCCAGACAAGAGAAACATGGTATGTAGACTACATAAAGCCTTGTATGGATTGAAACAAGAACCTAGAGCCTGGTATGAAATAATTCACTCCTATCTCATAAGCATTGGATTTGTAAGAACAAGTGAAAATAGCAATATGTATTTAAAAGAAGATACTGATGATAATGTTCTAATTGATGAAATTTTTTTGATGATATCATATTTGGGGGTAATGATATGTTATGTAAATCCTTTTCGAATGAAATGAGAAAAGAGTTTTAAATGTCTATGTTTGGGGAGATCAAATTCTTTCTTGGTCTACAGATTCTTCAACAAGATGTAGGCATATATATCACTCAATCCAAATACATCAAACAAGTGTTGAAGATATTCAAGATGGAAGATTCCAAGGTAGTTAGAACACATATGGCAACCAAGTCTAAGCTAAAAAAGGAAGATAAGTCAAATGAGTTAAATCATACCCTATGTAGATCAATGATTGGAAAACTAATGTATGTTGTTCATACTAGACCAGATATAGCACATGCAGTTGGAATAGTTGCAAGATTCTCTACTAATCCCAAAGAATCACATATGACTACTGGCAAGAGAATTATGAGATATCTAAAGAGCACTGAGGACTATGGTCTCTAGTATAACAAAAAGGGTAAAATTGAGCTTCAAGTCTATATAGATGTTGATTGGGATGGAAACTTAGATGATAGGAAGAGAAAAACTGGAGGAGCATTCTTCATGGATGACAAACTTGTTACAAGGATCAAAAAGAAGCAAGGATGCATCACACAATCTACTGCAAAAGAAAAATATGTGGTTGCTATTGCAAACTACTCAAATATTGCATGAATCAAACAATTACTGGAAGGTATGAATTTGAAAATTCTTGAACTAGTGATTATCTATTGTGATATTACCAGTGCAATTAACATATCAACGAATCCAGTCATGCATGCTAAGACAAAGTATATTGCTATCAAGTATCATTACTTAAGGGAGAAAGTGCAAGAAAAAGAAGTGACACTATAATATGTTCAATCCAAGGAACAATTAGCTGACATATTTACCAAGCCATTGTTGAAAGATACATTTGAGTATCTGAGAAAGAGACTAGGGGTCCAACCCTTGTCTATTGGTCACTAATCTGATGAGGAGATTGCATCAGCCTACACACAATCAGAAGATCATTCATGTTGATGCAAGTAAATAAATGGAATACAAAGATACATCTGTACACAGAAAGGTACAAATCTAAACCAAAAACCAGAAGTATTTATTGGCTAATACAGAGCTATGTTGCTAATGGAAGGGTAATTCAAGGAATATATTAAATAAAGAGTATGAATTTGGGATTGTTGTCAAAGGGAGAGATTTAACTAGTAAGGGAGAGATTATATCCAGATGGGAGAAATATAAAGAGATGTAACATGTAAGGGAGAGAATATCCAAAGGGAGAGATTACATATAAAATATCCATCATAAGGAAGAGAATACATACAAAGGGAGAGATTGTTGTCAAAAGGAAAAAGAGATGATCAAGGAGAGGAATAGTCAAAGGGAAAGCACAGAGATAGAATCAAAAGTTTCTACATCTATCCAGTGAAGGGATTGAAGATTAAAGAAGCACTCTAGAGGAAACAAATCTAATATGTATGAGCTTATCGAGAGCCAGACATTTGTATTGGTTACTGAACAAAAAGTTTGGTAGTTTGATGAACTACAAATGATATATTTCATATTTTATTAGTAATAATATAGTGTGTTACCATTAATTCCAAAAGGAGAGTTTGATGAACCATAACTAATTGACTTTTTAAGATGTTAAGTTGATAATCACCAAAATGCAAAAAGTCAATGGAAGACATTAAATCAGTTAATGGATTGTATTTTCAGTAATGATAACTTGATCTAATCTGATTGGTTATATACAAAGTGTCAAAGACTTCAGAGAAACAGAAAGATAAAGGCTATGCTATCATTAATGCATAGAATTTTAGTATTCACAAAGTAAAAATAGACACCGACGGATAGAGAACCCTGAGAGGAAAGCCACAGTGATACCCGAGAAAGAAACCCAAAAATCATTATTGGAGAGAAAAATCACAAGAATTACTAATGGACAGAACTTCATAGTGTTACTAGATGGACAGACAACCCCGATGGACAGACAACCCTGACGGAGATACCCGAGGACAACTAAAGTGTTGACCGAGCTAACAAAGAGTTAAACACTGAAAAGAACTAAATTTTAGAAATGAAAAAAGACTTATTTGGCAAGAGCTAAAGATGGAGTTAACTAGTTGTTAACATTGTTTTCGACAAGTTAGAAGCCAAAGATAAGCTAGAGTTTTAAAGAATTTTTATTATAGTTGTCAAGAAGATATCTACGAGATAAAACTGAAGTATAGTTTTTTTGGTTTACAGTTTGTCTACTTCAAATTTGATTTATATAATGACTCTTGAAAACACCCAATACTAGCTTTTGTACAACAAAAAGTAACCACAGATTGGGTCAATGGTAGGAATCTATCAATGACCCCTAAATTGAAAGGTACAGTATCCCTTATGTGAAAGATATGAAATGAATTTTGTCTTTCAATTTTTAGGGGTATTCTCTTAATCAGAGAGAAGAAGAGGTTCAACCAAGTTGCTCAAAGCTTCAAACAACTCAGGAAATGAAAGGAGAACTACTCAATGACATGCAATCTGAAATGCAAACTATTATGTAGTGCGGGCTGAATGCAAACTACCATCTACCAACATAGATGAATAAAGAAGGTGTAACAATGCAATTCCCAGATTGCTAAGATTGAAAAACTTTGACAATACCCAGATTATCTTGATCTCATTCTCTATTAACCTTCTTCCTAAATCCTTATGCAAGACTTAATACATTGAACTAAGATGTGCAATGAAATGAAAACATAGTTCTTTTGTTGAAGATAGTAAACATACAATCCACTGAATGAAAATAACAAAACCTAGTTCATTACTATTGATTCAATTTCCAGTATTATCATCCTCATTCAAAAAATCACACAAATAACTAAGATGAACAACAAAAATCACTTCAAACTCAGAGTCGCACAAAGTAGTCCTAGCTACAGGGGTTTGCCCAAAGTAAATTTTGCTTTTCTTATTTACTTTACAAAAATTTACATTTATAGGTCTTCTCCAAAATGACCCATTATAATAATGATTTCCTCATTACAATATTCCAAGAGGAACATTCTAATAATAAACCTGGTCAGTTACAAAAATTGACAAAATGCCAAAAATGACTACAATATACAAAAGTTGGGAAGATGACACAGGTCAACAAATTATATGCCTTCTTCTATGTAATGGTTTTTCCTCTGTAATCCTTCATTGCATCTATTACCTTGCCCGAATTGTGAGCATTCAGAATGATTATATTGTCAGCTCAGATCATCCAAAAATATGCATTTCTGTCAGTTCATCCAACCTGGCAATCCAAAATGGGAGCTTCTCCATTTCCTTTTTTATCATAGCATCTATCATGGAGAGCTCACTGATTCTTGACACTTGGAAGTTAGTTAGATCCGCAATCTCATCTATGAAAGAAAGAAACTTAGCTTTCATTCACTCTATATTCACCAACTTGTTACTTTAAGAAACTTTAGATTCCGTGTGCAACACTTTCAAAAAATCAAACAGTTTATCCATCTCCTTTTGCACTAACTTAACCATAGTCTTGAGTTCATTTGCTGATCTATTTGAGTTTTCAACCACGAACTCCAAAGATTTCCTCCATTGAAACAATGGCTCTTGTATGGTCTTGAGGATACTAGTGGAGATTGCAACACTATTCTTCATATCAATCACCTCCTACAAGGTGGCTAATTTCTCTGTCAATCCAGTGGATGCATTATAGATGGTCTCCTGGTGTTTTCATGCTGTATCCTTCAATTTGTCTACATCAAGTAGAAGGTTCCCCAAATTCTCAATGAAAATGGGGCCTTAAACCTTCATTGCCTCTATCCATGCTCTGCCAATTTTCCCAAACTATCTCCCTTGCTGCAACTTTAGTAGCAAGTTCTTATTCTCTTCCGCATTGGGGTCAAACTGAGTAGATGAATTAGTGCCAAGAGCATATTTAATATATTCAACTAGCTCCTTATTTTTAGACTCGAGGACTTTCTTGTCTACTCAAATTTCTTCTAACCTATCCTCAATCCACTCATTGGTGGTTTTCCAGATACTCACCATTGAGTCATGCACTAGCACCCGTAGGTCCATAGTTTTAATCTGGAAATCTTGAGCTGAAAGGTCATGAAACTTACGTTCTTTCTATGGCTCTGCTATTTCCATTAGCATATGCCAGGTTGCGGAATCATGGGAAAGGGCCACCATGGAATTTTTCTTCTTCACCTTATTTTCTAGTGGCTGAGATGAGGTTGCCTTAAGGATCAATTCCTTTGAAGAAATGGCCTCCTCATGTCATTTCTTCTTCTTCTTAATGGTTTCCTCCAACCATGAGTCTATGGATAGCACCTTAATTGTAGACTGAAGAGTTGTAGGATCACACAACTTCAGAGCCACTGGAGGAGTCCATGTTTCTTGTGGTGGAACATGGAAGGAGGAAACCTTAGTCATCGAAAGGGCCAGAGTATTTATTGGCTAAAAATAATCCTGACCATCCATGGGATTTGTGTCATCCAAGGTGATAACTGGACTTGGTGAGGGAGGCTTGGTCACAAGCACCTCTTGTTCTTTCTTCTTTTCCTTTTCCTTATATTTTTCCTTCTCCTCTTCATTTCCAATGTTTAGGAGTGAACCATCTCCACAGGTCAGAGTGAAGGAAATATTCTTTTTTGGGGGTTGGTCACCTCCTTGCCCAGTGAATTGCACTACACCTACTGAAATTGATGGCGCCATAGAAGAAGTAACTGTTGAAGATGATTTCTCAGCTCCTAAATTCATTCCTCTAGATGAACCTATGCTAGAAGTTCTTTTTTGTCATGCTCTAGTCCATTCTACCCACTTGTCAGTTCTCTTGATAATGCCTCTCATGAGAAGCTCCAATGAATCAATCACTAGACCAGTTGGTGGAGAGGAAGAAATGGGCAACACCTTGATCTGGTTGTAGGATGAAGGGTGCATGAAGAGGCCATCATCTACAAGATAAGATACATCAAAAAAAATATTATACATTGTAATTTCATCCAAAGTTAAATGGGACCACAATTTCTCCCATGTTTGATACTCATTAAAATACTCGGCCCAAAAATATTCAATATCTAGGACATGTCTGTAGGCATGTCTAAGATTCTGGTGGTCTCTAACAAAACCCATAGGATCATATTGACGCCTAAGAACCTTATAATCAAGCAGCTTGATCTTATCCTAAAAAATCTTTACTAAATGCTGGGCATCAGATCAAGATGCACAGGAATATGGACCAACCACCATGGGAGAGGAAATTCTAACGATCTTCTTCACAGTTGAACATAGAGTGTTCACTTCCAATATCTATTGGCAAAGCTCCTCCAAGACCACCTTATCTTCAAGATACCAGGGCAGTCTCTTAGGAAATCTGGAGAAGGATCCTATCTGAGGATAAGAGAAACTTGAGAATTGGATGAAAGAGCATCCATACTGACTGATTATCGAGATGGCCTCTGGCAAGAATCTTCTTTCTAGGAAACCTTGAAGTTCCAAACATATTCTCATTTTGAATATATCATTCACAACAGTATATTCCTGAAAGATCTGATGCAATTGTAGATTTGGGTAGAACTTATATATATTTTTGTTGTTCTTGAAATTCTGAATTGCAGGTAAGCCAGGCCATAGGTGCTGAGTTGCCAGATCATAAATCAAGTAAGAAGACATGTAGAACTGTTTGAATCCTTGACAAGAACTCATCCAAGATGCTAGCTTCTCACATAGGATTTATGCCTAATCAATGAACATATTTTCTGCAGACACAGCTTGAACAAGAAAGAAATTATTTTCAATGAGATCTAAGCTCTTGGGTTTCCCGTCCAATCTGGTCAACAGGGCCAAAATATTAAGAATTTCCCTCCTTAGGGTTGTTTCAAAGAGAGTTTTTGGCAACTTATTTTTCTTTGATCGAGGGGTCTGGAACTAGGTCTTTTGCATGTCTTCCCTCCTTAGAGTCTTTTTTTTCATTAAACATAGACGTAGATGAACCAAAGTGGATATCGTAATACACCTCTTTTTCTAGAATGCCAAAAGTGGATTGGATTAGGGCTTTATTAATCATTAGAAAAATAGACTAATCTGGGAACAAGATTTTCTTTTTCACTGGGTCGTATTTCTCTATACATTATCTGACAAGCTCAGGAGCTTAAATTGCCATTGGAAACCCTGTAGCTTCTACCAGACCACTGTCCTTAAGCTTTTGTGTAATAGGGTGAACTGGATGAGAATTCAATCTTCTGTGCAAATCCCCGAGATCAAAGAATCTTAGAGATGTGTTAGAAACTTATTTCAATTCACTCTCAATACCAATTAATCTGTTGTAACCAGAAGCTTTAACAACCATTCACTATAAAACTGAGAACATGAGTGAAGACAAACATGGCTTTCTAATAAAAAATAATGAGCAGAAAATGATGGTGAATGCTAAAGAAATAGCTACCAAGATCCAAACATTGGCACTACATGAATGACATTAAGGTGACCTAATGGATGCAATGACAGGATTAGCATTTAATTTTTGATAATCAACAGCTATTTGAAATTCCCATTTTTGGAGAAAATAACGGCCTCAAAATCCTCAAACTTACACTTAACTTTATGTTCATTATCCACTTGCTGAAATGAATCTTTAGTCTTGCAGAAAAAGAACATACTTTCCTTCTAATTCTAAAATAAATGAAAATTAGACCATTTTACCCTGTGTGGAAAAAGAATATAAGAGAATACTTTACCCGTAAGCTTGTTTCCTTTATTTCAGAAAAGTATCCCGATGGCTTCACCTTTTATCCTTTGCACACCTAAACAACTTCTTTTCCATTGGGAGCACTTAACTTCTTATTTTCTTTTTTCACTTGTGTCAGGGTTGCACCTTTGAGACCAACTTTTTTGGACGCTGCATGATCACCACCACTACTCCACAACTTAATATCTCTGAGAGTTGAAAAACTCTTTTTAGGAAAAAAAGCTTTATCAATCACTTATATAAAACACATGTTTATCTTCTAAAAAAACATATTGAGCATTATAGATCTAAGGGTGACTACTTCTCATTTGGAAGACACTATGACACTCTTTTCCTGACATACCTAGATCACCTAAACACCAGATGAAGTAGAAAGATTGAAAACCTGCTAGGCTCAAATAGGCAAGGAAAATAATTTATCTGATAAGAACATTAGGGGAAGGTTTCAAGATGAATGAGAAGTAGGTCACCAAAGAAAAATTTTACCCCCTAGGACCTAAAGACCCTTAGACTAAAATTTGGCAACAGATGGCTCTGACTGGGGACTTAGACATGCCAATGTCTGAGAAGGGACCCAAAGTCTTTGGTTTTGCACAACAAGACCGACAGGAAAAACAACGGGAAGACTAAACTTAAACACACAATAGGAAAGGAAAATAAACTAAACTAAGACTAAGAAAGAAGGAGAAATGCAAAGCAAACCTACCTACACTAACACTATCCTGCAGGGATTACCTGCTTTCACTTGAGTATTTGGTAGAGCTTTAGATCCTGGCCATTGTAGGAGAATGGATGAATCTCTCTAGAAGGGTATGCTAGAATAAAGGAATTATTTAGGTTCACCTATATAATCTTTATTGGTCCTTTCCAAAGTGAATCAAACTTATGATGCTTTTCTTTGGACTCGCGCCTTTTATCCCACATTAGGACCAAGTCACCTTGCATAAAATTTCATGGTCTAGCCTTCTTATCAAAGAATGTTTTCACTCTCCTTTGATGATCAATGATGTGTTCAACAATATTTTCCCATTCTTCCTCCAACTTGGTTAGATATATGATTCATTTCTCCAGACCATTCTGGAAAACTGGATCTTCAATTACCTGCTGCAGCCTACAAATGGATAACTCTAGCAGAAGTGGGAGACTAGGTTCAATTCCGTAAACCAAATCAAAAGGGGATATCCCAAAAGATCATTTAGGTTTTATCCTATCCACCCATAGAGATTCATGCAATTTATTGTGCCAATCCTTTTGACTCTCTGAAACTAGTTTCTTCATTATGTTAATCAGGTTCTTGTTGCTTGACTCAGCGTGACCATTTCCTTGAGGGAAATAATCAGATGAGTGACAAAGATGGATACTGTTGTTGTAGTAGAACTCTATAATCTCCAAAGAAGAGAAACATGTGGCATTATCCATCACTAGCTTCAATGGCACTCCAAACCTTCCGAAGATATTCTCCTTGATAAACTCATAGACCACCTTAGATGTGGTTTTCTTGGTAGGCTTAGCCTCAACCCACTTGGTAAAGTAATCCGTGGTAGTTATGACATATAGGTGACCTGTAGAAGAGGGAGGATTTATTGAACCAATGAAATCAATCCCCCCATTACTGAAAGGGACCCTCAACTACAACCAACTTTAATGGGAGAGCAGCCAACTGAGGCTTACTAGAAAACATACGACATTTATCACACTTGGCCACCCAATTGTAGGAATCTTTAAACATGTCGAGCCAATAGTAATACTACCTCAATATCTTATATGTAGTGACTATGGATGAGAAGTGTCCACCACACACCTCATTATGGAATGCCTAGAGCAATCTCTCTTGTTGTGACCTATCCACACACCTTAATAAAGTTCCATCTATTGCCCTCTTATAAAACTGGTCATCATAAATGACATACTTGGCTTCTTTGGTCTTCAAATCTCTTCTCTATTTGTATGTCAATCCTTTTGGGCAATCTCCATAAGTAAGGAAATAGGCGATGTTTGAAAACTAGGGATCAAGAAGACTAACCATTAACACCTTTGGGGAATTCTCCTCTTGAGCTATTTCCTAATTTTCTACCATTATTTTACACAAGTCATTTCCTCTAACTAGATTCATTGGCTTGAGTTCAATATCATACTCCTGTACCTTTTCTATCCATGCACCTCTAGTATTACATCCTATTTCTTGTTGTGTCATAATGCTCTTAACAGTAGAATCAGGAATATAAATAACAGAATGTGAATGTAATATATAGAATCTAAAATTCTTTAGTACCCTTACCACCGCATATGCATGCTTCTCCATTTGAGAATATCTCAGTTCATGATCCTTGAGCAGAGTTCTCATGAATGTGATAGGTGCCTAAATTCCTTCATTGTTCTCTTGCATCAGGATAGAAGACAATGTATGGGCTGATGCATAATAATACAATATGAACTCCTTGGTATAATCCATATGCACCAACACAAGTTATCTAGCTATAGCGTGCTTGATTAAATCAAAGGCCTTATTCCCAGATTCATTCCACTTGAAACTTTGACTACCCTTCATCATATCAATTATGCATTAGTAATCTCAAAAAAGTTAGGAATGAACTACTTGAGAAATTTTACCTACCCAAAGAACGATCTTGTTCCAGATTTTCTTGCCCGCAGGTTCAATTGTTGGATGGCCTTCATGCGCTCAGGGTCAATTTGGATTCCTTCATGGGAAACAATATGACCAAGTAGTCTACCTTTGGTGACACAAAAAATAGACTTCTTGGGGTTAAGGGATATGCCATGGGCTCTGCATCTTTTTAGCACTTTCTCAAGATCTCTTAAATGATCTTCTCTCTTCTTAGAGAAGACTGTTAAATCATCCAAGTATATAACTATTATTCTATACTAGAGGTCTACAAATGAATATTTCATTGCCCTCTGGAAGGTAGCTCCAGCATTGATAATCCCAAAGGGAATTCTATTGTAAGAAAACGTTCACCAAGGAGTGGTGAACACTGTCTTATACTTATCTTTCGAGTCCACCTCAATCTGGTTGAAACCCGAGAATCCATCCAACATGGACATCATTTTGGAGCTAGCAACTATTTGCAATATATGATCCATGTTGGGTAAGGTGTAATTATCCTTCAGAGAAGTCTGGTTCAGATTCTGTAAATCTACACAAATTTTGATTTCTCTATTCTTCTTCTGGATGGGCATGATGTTGGCTATCCATGTCAAGTGATGTATGGGGTAGATAATTTTCACCTCCAACATCTTGTGAACTTCCCTGAAAATGGCATCTGAAACCTTAGGATTTTAGTTTCGTTGCTTCTGCTAGAAAGGGACAGCTTCAGGCTTGAGAGGGATCATGTGCTTGAAGTCTCCATTCTAAAAAGTTTTGAGGTCTTCATAGCCCAAAGAAAACACATCCTTTTACTGGGAGAGTAGGTGTTTAGCCTTTTCTCTTTCCTTTTTTGTGCAATAACTGCCAATATTTATCATCTTAGGTTTATTTTCAGTGCCTATGTTCATTCCCTTGAAATCCCCTGAGGTACCACCTTTCCTATCTCTTTGTTTTCTAATATATGCATCGTGTCTATTAAAAAGTTTTTCAAGGGAGATTAGGTGTCAAGGAATTTTGTTACCTTTTAACTATTCTTCTCCAAACTCTAACTTCTTCTTGCTATTTGGAGAGAGATCCTTGCAAGTACTAGAGCTTCCTTCAAAATATTGATCATTGAACTGATCTGATCCTTCCATGAAAGCTTGTATTTGCTTGTCACTGATGAAGACTTGCCAAATTTCCACATTATCTGGAACATTCAGCCTGAAGAGAAATTTAACTCTGTATTTCTTATCTCCTATTTCAGGATGTAGGAGGAGAAGTGAAGCTAAGGCAGCCAACAAATCTGCTCTAGTTTTCTGCTCTCTTGGAACAGCCTGGATTAAAAAGTCATCAAAGTCCTCTATCTCATCCCAGACTATGTTCCTATAACTACATAATCTCACATTTTTCACTGCATACTACGCTCAAACTTGCCTCACTATCAACTCTACATCACTGAGTGCTTTAAGGATTTTCACCCCTCTTTGCTGCGTAGCAGTAATGCCTAGCAACAAAGCTTCATATTCCACCATGTTATTAGTGTTCTTAAACTGCAATTTATAAGAAAGTTGTATCATGTCTCCTTATGAGGGAATAAGAACTATGCTAGCCCCTTATCCTGCAGTAGCACAACTATTGTCAAACTCCAAGGTCTAGATATCCTGACTATTAGTAATTTCTAGCATTTCATCTTGATGATTGAAATTTGAAAACAACATATAATTGTCAAATTCCATCACCTGGTAGAGAATTTATGCCTTAGGGTCATTAGAATTCATTACTGTGAATTTGGATTTTTCCTCAGGCTCCAGCTTTATCTTCTTAGTACCCACTAGGATTATAGCATGGGACCAGTCCAGCTTTATTTTTCCACCTATGTCTCTGCAAAAGTTTATGCTTAGAAGCATATCGTAGTTGGCCAGAATATCGGCTACCGGGATAGTTAGCTTCATCCTCTTTGCAGGGTGTGCAGCCAATGCAACTTGTGCATCCTTTACCTGACCTAGGAGTGGAACCTGTGTAGCATCCATTGAATAATAGTGACCAAAGGTTTTGGTAAGGGTCAATCCAAGGGCTTTAGCAATGGAGGTGGGCATGACATTATCGGAGGCTCTGGAGTCAATAATACAATTGCTTAGTTTATGACTATTAACAAAAAGGGAGACATAGAATGGGTCAGGCTTCTGGCCAGGAGAAGAGGCTAAGATTGAAGAATCTTCTTCTTGAAAGATTAAGGGAAGGACAGGTTCTTCATCATTTAAAGGGGCACTACTAGGAGGTTCATCACTAACAGTAGAATTTATATTAGGCTGCATTCTAGAATTAGCATCACTTTTACAGTAATCTACAAGCTTCTGAAGTTCAATAGGATGAGTTTTTAAATATTCTAAGGGATAAACTTGGATTCTAGCATCCTTGTAGTATTGAATTATATCAAAGGAAGACAAAGACTTACCATTTGTTTCAGACTTGGAGTGATCCTTCTTCCAAGATGAAGTAGAAGCTCCGAGTGCACCTGCTGAAGGACTAGGTGCAATGTTCTAGGGAGGAAAAGAGTTTCCCAGATTTTTGTCTCTCTGAATTCTTGTTTCCACTATGATTTTAATTCCATCCATAGTGGCAAAACAATCATCTCCAACTTTGGAATCAGATTCATACTCCAAAAAGAAATTATCAGAGTCGCCATGGGGAGAAGAATCTTCTTCACTTTCAAGATATTCAATAGTCATCTCATTTCTTAAAGCTAGATGTCTATATCTATTCATCTCCAGATAAATATTACCATCATGGTCAACTCTTAGATGAAAAATGCACATATTATGCTTTTTAGCTACCTCAATGGCGAGCTTTTGCTGAGCCGGTGGAAACTACAACTATTTACCTTCATGTTGTTTTCTGGGAATATCCTAGTAAGGCTGCTGGAAGGATGGGGTAGACTTTCCCATTTTCCTCTTAAGGCCAATCATCTCATTAGACAATTTCTAAAGCATTGCCTTAGTATTTCTGGTTATACTAGAAGTAGAGCTTGTGGAGGCACCACTCTGTACTTCTCGCTTCCATTTCTTGGCAGCTATGAGGTTATCCTCTAACTCAATTTCCAAATTCTAAGTGGCTTGTAGATTAGCCACATGTGCTCATCTAATTTGGAAACTTATGTTAGGAGGCATGGAACTGATAAAGAACATCTTCTAGTTGTCAGCTGTAGGCCTACTAGCAGCGGGGATCCTGTTAGCCAGCTTGTTAAACCTTGCAATAAAATCCCTCATAGGAACAATAGATTCTTTCTTTATCTGAGTGAGCTGAGTCAGAAGTGTATGCTCATCTTCTATACTTTTATAGCAAGTTTCAAAGTGGTTCTTCATATCATTCCAACTAGTTATGCATCCTGTAGGGGGATGTTGAAACCAGTCAGTAGCATTTTCTATTAAAGTCTCTACAAACATTCTTACTGCCACATCTTCATGTTGAGGGTTTACAATGCTACATGCAGTGAAGAAGGCTGCAATATGCTCATCAATGGATACTTTCCCATCTCCATTGAACTTGGGAAAGTTCTTTCAGGAAGCTCTAGGTAAGTTGTTATTAGCTCCTAGCTAAAGAGGCCCAATGGCATCACCCCAAGGGATGGCCATTGAAATAGGGAGGGTTACTGGCACAGCCTAAAAATTTATATTGGTAGGAAAAACTACTCCGTGAAGAGTAAGGGCATTACACAATAACGGGGTAGTATTGTGGATGATGGGAGGTATAGAAGAATGGCTATGAATCTAGGAAATGGGGCGTGACAGTGGCAAGAGAGCACCATGGATACCTAGAAAGATAGGATCCCAGACATTGGTTCTTCCTCTTCTGAGAGGGTCTTCTAACAAATGAAACTTATCCTTTTGCAATTCTTCAAACACAGGATCTTTATGTCCCTCTCTCAGGACACTTTGAGTATACATAGGATCTAGAGCTACCGAACCTGTTTAATACAACTGCGCAGCTCTAAATTTTCTTTCCCATAACACTCCCTCCCAATATTCAACATTGGCCTCTTCTCTTTCTAGCTCAAAGCTGATTCTTCTATATTGGTCAAGGGATTTTTGGCTTTTCCATGCAAGGATATTTAACTAGTTTCTAATGTCATCTTGCTTGTCCTAGATGCAAATATTATGTTGCTCTAGTGGGGCTTGTCCTTCGTGAGGCAACACCATTTCTCCTTAAAAGTGATATGCATAATGTAGCATTAGGACTACCAAATAGATAAGTTTTAAGTCACTTAGTAAAGCCACAGATAGACTTACTAAGCAAACTTAGGAAAATTAGAAGTTCTCCCCACTAGAGTTGCCAAAAATTGTTGGTTTACAGTTTGTCTACTTCAAATTTGATTTATATAATGACACTTGAAAATACCCAATACTGGCTTTTGTAGAATAAAAAGTAACCATAGACTGGGTCAATGGTAGGAATATATCAATGACCCTAGAATTGAAAGGTACACTATCCCTTATGTGAAAGATATGCAATGAATTTTTTCTTTCAATTTTTAGGGGTATGCTCTTAACCAGAGAGTAGAAGGGGTTCATCCAAGTTGCTCAAAGCTTCAAAAAACTCAGGCAATGAAAGGGGAACTACTCAATGACATGCAATCTGAAATGCAAACTATTATGCAGTGCGGGATGAATGCAAACTACCATCAAACAAAAAAGATGAAGAAAGAAGGTGTAATAATGCAATTCCTAGATTGCTAAGATTGTGAAACTTTGAGAATACCTAGATTATCTTGATCTTATTCTCTATTAAACCTGTTCCTAAATTATTATGGAAGACCTAATCTATTGAACTAAGATGTGCAATGAAATGAAAAAAAAGTGATTTTGGTGAAGATAGTAAACATACAATTCACTAAATGAAAATAACAAAATCTAGTTCATTACTATTCATTCAATTTCCAGTATTAGCATCCTCATTCAAAACATCACACAACTAACTAAGATGAACAAAAAAAATCAATTCAAACTTAGAGTTGCACACAGTAGTCCCAGCTATAGGGGTTTTCACAAAGTAAATTTTGTAGATCTTATTTACTTTACATAAATTTACATATATAGGTCTTCTCCAAAATGACCCATTACAATAATGATTGCCTCTTTACAATATTCCAAGAGGAACATTCTAATAATAAACCTGGTCAGTTACAAAAACTGACAAAGCTGACAAAATGCCAAAAATAGCTACAACATACAAAAGATGGGAAGATGACATAGGTCAACAGATTCTATGCCTTCTTCTGTGTAACAAATTTTTTCTCTGTAAGCCTTCATTGCATCTATTACCTTGCCCAAATCATGAAAATTCAGAATCATTATATTGTCAGCTTGGATCATTCAAATATCATGCATTTCTATCAGTTCATCCAACCTAGAAATCCGGGATGGGAGCTTCTTTGATTCCTTTTTTATCACAACATCTATAGTGGAGAGCTCACTGAGTCTTAACACTTGGAAGTTAGTCAGATCCACAATCTCATCTATGAAAGCAAGAAACTTAGCTTTCATTCTCTCTATATTCACCAACTTGTTACTTCTAGAAACTTGAGATTTCGTGTGCAACACTTTCAAAAAATCAAATAGTTTATCCATCTCCTTTTGCACTAACTTAACCATAGTCTTGAGTTCATTTGCTGATCTGTTTGAGTTTTCAACCACGAACTCCAGAGACTACCTCCTGTGAAACAATGGCTCCTGACTGGTCTTGAGGATATCATTGGAGATTGCAACACTAGTCTTCATATCAATCACCTACTGCAAGGTGGCTAATTTCTCTGTCAATCCAGTGGATGCATCATAGATGGTCTCCTGGTGTTTTGATGTTGTATCCTTCAATTTGTTTGCATCAAGTAGAAGGTTCCCCAAATTCTCAATGACAATGGGGCCTTGAACCTTCATCGCCTCTATCCATGCTCTACCAATTTTCCCAAACTGTCTCTCTTGTTGCAGCTTCAGTAGCAAGTTATTATTTTCTTCCACATTGGGGTCAAATTGAGCAAATGAAGTAGTGCCAATAGAAAATTTAATATACTCAACTAGCTCCTTATTTTTAGACTTGAGGACTTCCTTGTCTTCTCAGAGTTCTTCTAATCTATCCTCAATCCGCTCATTGGTGGTTTTATAGATACTCACCATTGAGTCATGCACTGGCACCCCTAGGTCCACCATTTTAATCTGGAAATCTTAACCCAAAATCTCATGAAACTTACCTTCTTTTTGTGGCTCTACTATTTCCATTAGCATATGCCTAGTTTTGGAATCATGGGAAAGGGCCACCACAGACTTTTGCTTCTTCACCTTCTTTGTTGGTGGTTGAGATGAGGTTGCCTTAAGGATCAGGTCCTTTGAAGAAATGGTCTCCTCATGTCATTTATTCTTCTTCTCAGTGGTTTCCTCCAACCATGAGTCTGTAGATAGCACCTTAATTGTAGACTGAAGAGCCGTAGGATCAAACAACTTTTGGGCCACTGGAGGAGTCCGCTTGTCTTGTGGTGGAACATGGAAGGAGGAAACCTTAGTCACCGAAAGGGATAGAGTATTTACCGGCTGAGAGGAATCCTGACCATCAATGGGATTTGTGTCATCCAAGGTGATAAATGGACTTGGTGAGGGAGGCTTGGTCACAAGCACCTCTTGTTCTTTATTCTTTTCCTTTTCCTTATCTTCTTCTTTCTCCTCTTCATTTCTAATGTTCAGGAGAGAACCATCTCTGTAGGTTAGAGTGATGGGAATATTCTTTTTCAGGGGTTGGTCACCTCCTTTCCTAGCAAATTATGATGCACCTGCTGAAACTAATGGCGCCACAAAAGAAGTAACTATTGAAGATGATTTCTTAGCTCCTGAAGTCATTTCTCTAGATGAATCTGTGCCAAAAGTTCTTTTCCATCATGCTCTGGGCCATTCTACCCGCTTGTTGGTTCTCTTGATAATGTCTCTCATGAGAAGCTCTAATGAATCAATCATTGGACCAGTTGGTGGAGAGGAAGAAATGGGCAACACCTTGATCTAGTTGTAGGATGAAGGGTGCATGAAGAGGCCATCATCTACAAGATTAGATACATCAAAAACATTATTATACATTGTAATTTCATCCAAAGTTAAATGGGACCACAATTTTTTTCGTGTCTGACACTCATTAAAACACTTGGCCCATAAACATTCAATATCTGGGACATGTCTATAGGAATGCCTGAGCTTCAAGTGGTCTCTAACAAAACCCATAGGATCATATTGATGCCTAAGAACCTCATAATTAAGCGGCTTGATCTTATCTTCAAAACTCTTTATTAAATTATGGGCATCAGATCTGGAAACACAGGAATATGGACCAACCACCACAGGAAAGGAAATTCCAGCGATCTTCTTCATATTTGAACATAGAGTGTTCACTTCTAACATCTTCTGGAAAAGCTCCACTAAGACCACCTTATCTTAAGGATACCAGAGAAGTATCTTAGGAAATTTGGAGAAGGCTCCTATCCAAATAAGAGAAACTTGGGAATTGAATGAAAGAGAATCCATACTGACTGATTGCTGAGACGACCTCTGGTGAAAATCTTCTTTCTAGTAAACCTTGAAGTTCCTGACATATTCTAATTGTGAATGCATCATTCAAAGTAGTATATTTTTCAAATCTCCAATGTAATTGTAGATTCAAGTAGAACTCATTTATTTTGGTTTTGTCATCAAAATTCTAAATTGCAGGTAAGCCGGGCCATAGGTGCTGAGTCGCCAGAGCATAGATCAAGTAAGAAGACATGAAGAACTATTTGAATTCTTGACAAGAACTCATCTAGGATGCTATCTTCTCACATAGGATTTCTACCCAATCAATGAACATATTTTCTACACAGACAGCATGAACAAGAAAGAAATTATGTTCAACAAGATCCAAGATCTTAGATTTTCTGTCCAATCTGGTCAACAGGGCCAGAATATAAAAAATTTCCCTCTTTAGGGTTGTTCTGAAGAGAGTTTTTAGAATCTTAATTTTATTTGATCAAGGGGTCCGGAACCAGGTCTTCTGCATGTCTTCCCTCCTTAGAGTCTTTTTTTCATTGAACATAGATGTAGATGAACTGAAGTCAATATCACAATACACATATTTTGTCGAAATGTCAAAAGAGGATTGGATTAGGGATTTATCAATCATTAGCAAAATAGACTAATCTGGGAATAGCATTTACTTTTTCATTGGGTCGTATTTCTCTATACATTCTCTAACGAGCTCAGGAGCTTGAATTGCCATTGGAAACCCTGCAGCTTCTACCAGACCACTGTCCTTAAGCTTCTATGTAATAGGGTGAACTGGACGAGAATTCAATCTTCTGTACAAATCCTTGAGATCAAAGAATCTTAGAGATGTGTCAAAAATTTCTTTCAATTCACTCTCAATACCAATTAATCTATCGTAACTAGAAGCTTTAACAACCATTTACTGTAAAACTGAGAACATGAGTGAAGACAAATGGCTTGCTAATCAAAAACAATGAGCAACAAACGATGGCAAATGCTGAAGAAAAAGCTGCTAAGATCTGAATGTTGGTGCCGCATGAATGAAATTAAGGTGACCTAATAGATGCAATGGCAGGATTAGCATTTAATTTTTGATAATCAATGGCTATTTGAAATTCCCATTTTTGGAGAAAATAACAGCCTCAAAATCCTCAAACTTACACTTAACTTTATGTTCATTAGCCGCTTGCTAAAATGAATCTTTAGTCTTGTAGAAAAGAACATACTTTCCTTGTGATGCCAAAATGAATGAACATTAGACCATTGTACCCTGTGCGTGAAAAGAATATAAGAGAATACTTTTCCCATAAGCCTATTTCCTTTATTTCAGAAAAGTATCCCGACTACTTCACCTTTTATCCTTTGCGCACCTAAACAACTTCTTTTCCGTCAGGAGCACTTAACTTCTTATTTTCTCTTTTCACTTGTGTCGAGGTTACACCTTTGAGACCAACTTTTCTCGACATTGCATGATCACCACCACTGCTCCGCAACTTGATATCTCTGAGAGTTGAAAAAATATTTTTACGAACAAAATCTTTATCAATCACTTATATAAAACACATGTTTATCTTCTGAAAAAAAATATTGAGCATTGCAGATCTGAGGGTGACTACTTCTCATTCAGAAGATTCTATGACACTCTTTTCCCGACATACCTAGATCACCTAAACACCAGATGGAGTAGAAATATTGAAAACCCGCTAGGCTCAAATAGGAAGGAAAATAATTTATCTGATAAGCACATTAGGGGAAGGTTTCAAGATGAATGAGAAGTAGGTCACCAAAGAACAATTTTACCACCTAGGACCTAAAGACCCTTAGACTAAAATTTGGCAACAAGTTTTAAAGTAAGATTGTCTATAATTATGGATCACACTAAGAAAAAGAAAGTCAAGAACTTAGAAACGGTTAAATCATGTCTATAAAGAGATAATCTAATTCATTATGAATTAGGGGAGTGAATAGAGAAGAGGATGATGAAAAGAAGCTTATGAAGAAAGACTTCAATCAGACCTGATCTATCAAGCTGAAGAACAAAGCTAATTCTGTGCACACTGGGTAACAAAGAAGCACAACATCACTGAGTAGAAAGAAGTGGAGTAAAGGTATTGAAAGGATACATTGATATCAAAAGGTATTATGGGCTTACAATAGATCTGAAAATTTGTAAAGTATAGTTGTATATGTGAACAGATCATTTACTGTGTCAATTTAACCATTGGATCAGAAACTCTCTTAACCGAGTAGGACTTAAAAATCCTTTATATATTAAGATACATCCTAAGGAGTATCAAAAGGTTTGGTCATGAAGATAGCGTACAGATGCCAAATACCAATTGACAAACTACATTGGGTTTCGTCATAAAGGTAGCATAGAGATGCTATATATCAAGTGAAAAACTATTCTATTTAAATCCTCTAACAAGGTCACACCTAACAGTGTGTTTGTAACCTTTAACAGGGTTGGCTCTTCACTGAGCACACTTCATAAGAGTGAAACTTTTGGATTACCGGTCCCAAGTGGTTTTTCCCTTAACAAGGTTTCCACGTTAACAATCCATGTGTCAATGTGTTCATGAGTCATTACTTTAGTGTTTTGCATTACACATAACTAAATCTAGATTGAACATTATACACTAATTAATTTACTATATTTCAATAAATGAAAGATTGCTAATCAGTAAAATGTAAGAATAAGGTTTAACAGTGAACTCCAAGTAGTAGTTATTTGTTAAGATTATTTCAAGGCATACATCTTATGGGACTAAAGATAACTTGAGGTTTATATTTAAGATATAAAGTTTTTGTGGTTAAGTTATTGGAATATTTTTGAGGCCACTTATTCACCCCCCCTCTCATTTATTCTAACAAAAATATGTGTACATAGTTAAAGTAAAGATGATCAAATGGAGGCACTAAGTCTTGCAGTAAAATTATGATTGAATAAACAATTTCTATGAAAGGTGGGGGTATGTTTTTGTGTGAACATACAAGGAAAGGTACTAACAACATTTTTTGTAAAAAAATGTGTTATGAGTGTGCGTGTGATAATGGGTACCTGTTAGATGGACACAAACACTTCAATAGATCATTGTTTTAGAAACATAGGGTTAGTAAAGGCATGTAAAACATAATAAACCCTCTAAAGGCGACCTATTGCCTTCTAATCTAGGAAGAGTATGAACACCACTATATCAGCCCTCAGAACATAGTGATGAAATAGTGACCAATACACCCTAAATATGAAGGATTTGAGTTAAAATGAGCTAAAAATGATTAAACATGCATGCATACAAGCTATGAAATGATAAAAGAACACTAGCAATTAGTATTTTGCAATGAAATGAT